>BLQM01000234.1:29860-63086 GCA_012489335.1 Triparma laevis f. inornata
CTTTGGCACGAAGATATCGTCCTGGAACTGCTCCCCAAGCTGCCTACAGAAGCAGCAGCAGCTTGTTTCTTCTCAGCTACGGCAGTTGGTTTTTGAGGAGAAGAAATAATCTATACCGAACCTGAAGGTAATTTTTCTTTGTGGTTTTATGAGTTTGGTTTGAGGTGTGTGGAACTGGAGAGCTAACCTGAAGGATTTCATTCATTTAGAAGTGAGGAGAGGGTAGAGGGAGAGGTGGTGGGGGAGGGGGATTTGCGTTTTTGGGGTTCATTTTTGTTTGAGGGGAGGGGGAGGAGGGGAGGAGGGGAGGAGGTTTTGAGGGGAGGAGGGGAGAAGGAGAGGGGGAGAAGGAGAGGGGGAGGAGGAGTTGATACCGACGAGGAGGTTTGGGACTTTCGAGTTTTGATTTCAATTTTGGGGGCGTTGAGTGTGTTTTGGGGGACGATAGGAGGAGGAAAGGAGAAGAAGATGAAGGGAGGGTGTGAGGGTTCTTTATTCCAAGGTCGTAGTGATTATTTAAAAGTGTTTCCAGCCAAAATCACAATCAACATGTTGGCAAAGAACATTAGAAGGTTTTTAAACTTCTATTTAGGCCTAACGGGCCTGTTGGGGGAAACGAAGAAGACATTCAGAATGCCCGCATACGGTGAGTGACGATTTACCCCAAATGCCAGGTCTTCTATAGCCCCTCCTTTCGCAACAAACAGGCGCCGGCAAACACATTCAGATTTTAAGACTTTTGGCGGGTTGGGGGAACATGTTTGCGGATGGTTACACTTCTTGAGGTTACGGTATCTGGTCTCCTTTCAGCGCATATCGGCGCATATAACCGCGTGGAGGAGTCGCCGTGAGGGGATAGTTGTGTAAACATGTTCTTCTCAATACTCCCAAGTGTTACTAACTTCATACGCAGGGCTTAAGAAGTACTGGGATGAAAGATACGACGCAGGCGGATTGAGCGACGAGCCGTTCGACTGGATGTGCGGTTGGAAGCAGTTGCAGGAGACGGTTCCATCTTTGATAGACGGCAAAAATGCGCGAATTCTAATGATCGGGTGCGGCAATGCCCCGCTCTCGTCTGACTTCTGGGACGCAGGCTACAAGAAGCAAATCAACATCGACTACAGCGAGGTCGTCATAGAGCAGCAGCAGGACAGGTTCCCGCACATGGGTATGTTGTTTTGTCGGGGCGACGAGCCAACAAAACGAAACGTAATGTAATGTATCATCAATCATTCTAACTCGTCACTTCGCTCCTCGTGCTTTAGAGTGGGTGGTCATGGACGCCTTAAACATGGCTTTCGAGCACGGGGAGTTCGACTATGTCTTCGACAAGTCTCTGATCGACACCATGATGTGCTACGAGGACGGTGTAGGAATGACTGAAAAGGTGAGAGCTGAAACAAAGGTTTAGGTGGTTTGTTGTCTAACTCAACGGGGTACAATCGTAGCTGTTCCTAGAAATGCACAGGGTCCTGAAACCCGGTGGAAGGCTGATCCAGGTCAGCCTGCACAAAGAAGACGAAGTCGACCCCTTCGCGGCCAGCCCGGGCTGCAGTTTCGTGGTGACTACGTGCAAGCTCAAGAACATGAAAGTCAACGAGGACGAAATCAAGGACACCAGCAAGGAGGACCTCCATCAAATGGCCTTATTTCACACTTTCGCAGTCTTTGATAAGTTGGACGGTTTGAACGAAGAGGATAGGTAGGTGGGGTTAGGGGAGGGGCAAACAATAAAACATTCTAACGCAGTAATCGCAGACAATGGCTCGCTAGCCAACACCCTCTAAAACTCCGCAACGCCCTCTCAAACTCCGAGCTCGCCGCCTTGAAAGTTCTCATCGCAGAGGAGCGCTCCAAGTCCCCTCGAACGAGGATGTGGAGGGACTGCACGGCCTCGAATTTGGTGGATTGCTTTGACGCGGTTTTGGAGGATTGGGCGAAGCAGTATATTGAGGAGGCGGAGAAGATTGATAAAGAGATAATGGAGTGGAAGAACGGGTTGGAAGGGTTTGGGGAGGAGGAAGAGGGGGAGGGGGGAGAGGAGGGGGGCGAAGGGGAGGAGAATTTGTTCAGGTCGATTAGGGTTTAGTAGGAGGAGGTTTTAGGTTTTTTAGGTTTAGGGTTAGGAATAATGATATATAGAGTCGTTTAATTTTGAAAAAACAGGCATGCTTTTAGTCTTCTGTATCCATCGTCATGCTCGTTATCCCGCCAAGAATGAAATCCCCCGAATCATCACTATCCTCCTCCTCCTCCTCCACCTCAAGCTTCTTTTTAACCTCCGTTTTCTCGAAAACATTCGACGTCTCCATGTCCATCGTCATGCTCGTTATCCCACCAAGAATGAAATCCCCCGAATCATCACTATCCTCCTCCACTACCTTCTTAACCCCCTCCGTCTTCTCGAAAGCGACCGACGTCTCAACCTCCAAATCCTTCCCGTCATACTCACTCGCAATCCCCACCTGCCCCTTAACCGCCTTCCTAACCTCGCTCGTCCCAATATTACTTTCCAACCCCGTATACTCTCTATTATTCAAGAACCTCCCTGCCTCACTCTTAAACGTCGTAACCTGTCCTCCCCCAACCTCCTGCGTTAAATCAACCTCCTTCTTTTTCCTCTCAACATACGTCCCCGTAACGACATCATAAATAGGTTCATCCTGCGACGAGCGTAGCAAGTCGCATGAAGATTAGTCTTAAGAAGTTAGATTTACGTAGCGACGAAAGCGGCTTGGGCGTTTAGACTAAAGTTACTAGCGTAGACGAATTACGACCGTATTTGTCGCATTCCCAGCTCGTCGCTTGGCTCCTCGCTGCGTCTCACCGCATCCTCCACCTCCTCCACCTCCTCCTTCCTCAAATAATCCAAAAACTCAACACTATAATCCCCCCACCCTCTCAACCCCAAACCTATCTCCAACTCAAAAGGCGTAACAACAGGAACGTGAAAATCCCCACTATCCAATAAACTATTCTCCGGACACGCAATCAAACAAAACGCCTCAACCTCCCCATAATTCGCCAACTTCGCCACATTAACCTTTCCCACACAAAAAACATAACAAGTCCTACCACTCTCCTCAATTTGCGATTTAACATCTTTGACTACTTTATGAAATTTATCGATGTTCAACGTTGCTATAACGATACCTATTATATTTGTTGAACGGACTTTCTGGGTTAAATAAAAACGACGGTTAAGTTGTCTACCTACTTTTTTGGATACGCCTTTTTCTAGGGTGTTGGAAATTGTGTGGTAAGTTAGGTGGGTTTTGGAGGAGGTGGTTTTCATGTGGATGTTTGTGAGGTGTTTTAGGTTGTTGTGGTGAAGGTGGAGGACGGTGGTTGTGAGGAGGTTGAGGGTGGAGGGGAAGAGGAGGCCGCCAATTGCTATTTTTTTATTGTTTGAGTTTGAGGGTATTGTAAGAGGAGTAGGAGGAGGAGGAGGTTGGGGGGAGTTTTTACAAGCGCAGGAATCAATATCATCACCACAACCATTATTATTATTATTATTATTATTATTATCATTATTATCGACGTTAGTGAACTGTATATTCTCAGACTCGTCATTCAAATCCCCCTTAACAATATCCAACTTTGGCCACCTCTCCCTCAACTCTTTAACAACCTCATCAATAATATAACTAAACTTAACATCATACGTAACAATTATTGTATCGTTATTCTTAATTTCACTCTCAAATACCTCTTTTTCCTCAACTTTAACTATCAAATCATTAATATCAATAGGACACCGTCCAAAAACGTTTATACTAGGTATATCTTGAACACGACTTAAACAAGAGTTACCGTAATGAATAACAATATCAGCATTTAAATGTTTCGCAGCGATTGTATCGACGCAGCAGGACCCGTAGGTTGTGTCACCTAGGATGAAGATTAGAAGGTCAAAGGAGGGATTGAGAGACATTAGAGTGGATTCGAGGAGGAGGGAGACGGGGGAGGAATCGGGGAGGAGGGAGTCGGGGAATTGGAGAGCGATTTTTAGGAGGGGGACGGGGGAGGAGAGGTAGGCAGAGTGGATTTTTGAGGCGGTGGAGCTGGAGGGTGTGTGTGTTTGGGGGTGCGTTGGTAAGCGTTTTGAAAGGTTGTTAGTTTTGTTTGATGCAAAATAGCCATCTCATTTCTCGAAACTAACAATGGACGACAGTACATTAACCTCGTGGCCGTTATGCTCTGAACGTCCAGAGTGGTGAAGGACTACTCCCCATATCCCTCAACGAAAACCCAATTTTTCGGAATTCAGAGCTAGAATCTAGTGACAGAAGAATCCTATAAAGTGTTGGATGAATTTCCTTCAGTTCTATCACGCCCGCGCCTAACACACCATCCTCCACTTCCTCCTCCCTCTCACCTAATCTCATAATACTCCTCAATCCCATACTCATCCGGTCTATCACTCTTGACGATTTCAACAACTTTAACGTCAGTAAATAGACGAGCGCCGTCATTCATTTCTAGTCGGGGAGCTGTGGTCTGAGACATTGTTGGGAAGGAGGCCGATTGGACGAAGAAAGAAAAAGTGGTGAACTGGGATTTTGGAGGTAGGTGGAACGTTGACAGCGGTTTTAATGAAAGATCTGTTATCCTATAACTCTATATATTTAACGTCGATATTCAACTCGCTCTATTCGAAAAGGGTTCTTCCAAATGTGACAAAGTTCCAAAAACTTTGCCGTCGACTTTGCCACGATGTTGTCTCGTCTCACCCGCACCGTCTCCCGCCGCGCGTTCAGCGCTCAAGCTAGCTCACAAACCGTCGTCGATGAGAAGCTCGTACCTAAGAAAGGACCGATTGGTAGTTACAAATATGAAGAGTAAGTAAAACCTTGACGTCGAGCGATCGGTGATGTCTTGTTTGAGAGGGGAAACCGGGGTGAAGGAGTGGAGAGGGAAGGGTTATCTATTTTTAATCCCAAATTCCATTCTTCAAAAGATTCGCGTCTTGATTGTGAACGCCAACAACAACGTTAATAAAGCAAAATTCAAAATGAACGTAGACTTCAGCCGCCATCGACTCGACCCACGCCTCCACCCACTAACCCCAAATTTCCCCTCAGCCCCTTCAACTTCGAGTCCTGCCTCTCCGATGAAGAACGCATGATCCGCGATTCCGCCCGCGACTTCTGCCAATCCGAATTAATGCCCCGCATCCTCCTCGCAAACCGCAATGAATCATTCGATCGTTCCATCATGAAGGAGTTCGGGAACCTCGGATTATTGGGACCGACTTTGCCGGAGAAGTACGGCTGTTCGGAGACGAATTATGTTAGTTATGGTTTGATCGCGGCGGAGGTTGAGAGGGTTGATTCTGCTTATCGTTCGGCTATGTCCGTGCAATCAAGGTGAGCCCCCACCCGTTTCGAAGGAACGTTCGGAGATGGAACGACTCTCTATACTAACGTATGATCCGCGTTCCTCTTAATTCGCACGCGCAGTCTCGTTATGTACCCTATCTACGCTTATGGTACTGAAGAACTCCGTCAGAAATACCTCCCCTCGCTCGCCTCCGGCGATGCCATTGGTTGCTTCGGCTTAACTGAACCCAACCACGGTTCCGATCCCAGTTCTATGGAGACCAGAGCCGTCTACGACGCCGGAACCAACGAGTACGTCCTCAACGGAAGCAAGAATTGGATTACTAACAGTCCTATCGCTGACGTGTTTGTTGTTTGGGCGAGGAATGAGGAGGGAAGAGTTCAGGGTTTCGTTTTGGAGAAGGGACAGGCCGGTTTGGACGCTCCTAAAATCGAAGGAAAGTTCAGTTTACGCGCTTCAGACACCGGTATGATCTTCATGGAGGACGTCCGCGTGCCTGCGAGTAACATTTTACCTCATATTACTGGTCTTGGAGGGCCTTTCGGTTGCCTCAACAACGCTCGTTACGGTATCGCTTGGGGAGCTCTTGCTGCGGCTGAATTCTGCATGGAAGCGGCTAGGGAATACACTCTCGGACGCAATCAGTTCGGGTCACCGTTGGCGGCTAACCAGCTGATCCAGAAGAAGCTGGCGGATATGAGCACGGAAATTGCGTTGGGAAGGCAGGCGTGTTTGCAGGTCGGAAGGTTGATGGATGAAGGTGAGAAGCAAAGAGGACTGCGAGGAGTGAAGAGACGAATATTAACGAACGAGCATTCTAAACTACCGAGGAGCGGAGCGGCGAGATAACGATTGCCGTCGATTGTCGCTCGAAATAGAACTCGTCGCTTGTGGCTCCGAGATTACGAAGGCGCCATACTACTCGTCGCTACGCTCCTCAGATTAACGAACGGACATTCGAAACTAACTCGTCGTCGCTTCGCTCGGTCGCAGGCAAAGCCGCCCCCGAAATGATTTCAATGATAAAACGCAACTCCTGCGGTAAATCCCTCGCCATCGCCCGCGAGTGCCGCGACATGCTCGGAGGCAACGGCATCTCAGACGAGTACCACATCATCAGGCACGTTATGAACTTGGAGGCGGTTAATACGTATGAGGGGACGCATGATGTGCATGCGTTGATTTTAGGGAGGGCGATTACGGGGATACCGAGCTTTGTGCCGATGCCGCAGAAGAAGTAGAGGGGTTGGGGGTTTGGGTTGGGAGTTGGGGGGGGGGGGAGGAGGAAGATGGGTTGGGGTTATAAAGAATGAGTAAATCAGTAGAATGTTCTTTCAAAATTAAATTCTGTTTCAAAGGTAATCTTTAAACCCCGGTTTCTTGATTTAAAGATGAGGATAATCGTCTAAAATCTTCCTTAACTTCATTTTCTCTCTTGAGTATGCTAGGCATATAGCCTGTTCATCTTCATCGGATCTGTTTGAGCAAGTCTACCCCGCTTGCCTTTTTTCTTTTGCCTCTTTTGCCAGCCGCCTCAGCTTGTTCTCGCTCTCTTTCCCGGTCGCCTCTACTAATTTAATGAAGTGGCTCTCCTTCTTGTTCTTCCCCAGCAGCAACTCGTCTGGCGACCCCGCCTCTGCGACCCGCCCCCCGTCGATCACGAGCACCGTGTCGAAATCAATGATGGTCTGGAGCCGATGTGCGACGCACAAGATCGTGGTGTCCTTGAAAGTCTCCCTAATCATCGCCTGAATGAACGCGTCAGTCTGGGAGAGCCGTGTTAGCTGTGTGAAGTAGTAGAGTTGGCCGAAGCATGCATGTGTTGGCCATTACAATCTCACCTCTCCATCGACGCTCGCGGTGGCCTCGTCCAGTACCAATAGTTTGGGATTTTCTAGCGTTGCCCTCGCCAAGCATATGAGCTGCCGCTCTCCAGCACTAAAATTGCTCCCCGACTCGCTGACGATGCTGTCTAGCGGTTCATAGATGCGAACTGACTTCAGCGCCGCCGCCACAGCCTCGTCAGTGTGCCTCCCGAAAACGTCCACGCTCTTCCGCAGCGGCCCTGAAAAGAGCACCGGCGATTGCGGGATTATACACATTCCGTTCTTCCTCCCTCGAACCTGGTCCAGCGGAATCTTCCCCAAATCAACCCCGTCAAGAATGATCTTTCCGTCGCAGGCTTCTATCAAGCGGAACAAGACGGACGTTATCGTGCTCTTCCCCGCGCCCGTCCTCCCGACCACGCCAACCCTCTCTCCGCTAAAGCACTTAAAGCTCATGTTGTTAAGCGCCAAATCGAGGGTTGGCCGGTAGCGAGCGGACACCCCCTCGAATTCTGCGAAGAGCGGCGAGCGAAGCGAGCCGAGGAGGGGCAGGGGGGAGTTAGTATAGAATAGAATGTTCTTAGTGCGAGGAGCGTGGCGACGAGTAGTATGGCGCCTTTGTAATGTTCGGAGCGGCTTCGCTTCTCACCTAATACTCCACTCTTCGGCCAATCTTCCGGCGCCGAATCTAAATCTACCCCACTTCCCCCCTCCTCGCTCTCCACATTAGCCACGGCCATGCACCTCTCTACAGAAGTAATCGCCGCCTCGCTGTTCACCACCGCCTCGATCAAGAACTGCAGAGTGATTGAGAAATTAATCGTCCAGTTTATGAGCAGTCCGGCGATTCCTGCGACGAGCGTAGCGTGTCACGTGAAGATTGGTGTTGACGGGTTAGAATTGTGCGGATAATGTTAGGGGTGCTGAGGCTACACTGCAACGTAAAATAATGAACTCCCACCCCCCCTCTTCACTCCTTGCTGGGCTTCGTCCTCGCAATTCCTCACCTCCCTCTATCTTGAAGAACGACCTGGTCAACACGACCAATATCGCGGCTGACGTCGTCACCGTGACTCCGCACAAATCAATCCTGAGTCCGATCCAGCGCTGGCTCGTCGTGAAGGCGACCATGGCCGCCGAGTTTTTATCGACCGCGTCCAAGAATTTCTTCGTGAAGAGCTCCCCTCGGTTAAACGACTTGATGATCGCGAGTCCGTCAACGAGCTCCCCAATCAGGGTCGAAATAGGAGACCTAGACAGGGCGTCTCTCCTCTGCAAATCCACGCTCGTATTCCTGTAATACAGCTGGAGTCGGTAGTAGACGACGGCGACGGGGATCAATACTCCGAGCATGAAGGGCATGATGCTTATCATGACGACGAGACTGCGACGAGCGAAGCGACGAGTTAGTTTAGAGTGTCCTTTCTCACGGAATCAACGCATTCCCAGCTCGTCGCTTCACTCCTCGCAGTTCCTCACCTCGCAACGAACCACGAGCTCGCAATCATCGACACCGACATCTGCTGCACGAGCAGGATATCCAGATTCATGGTGTCGTACGAGAACCTCGTCGTCAGCCTTCCAATCGGCGTTGTCTCAAAGAAGATCATCTTCGCGCCAACTACGCCATCGAGCATCTCCCGCCACATCTTCCTCGCAGCCCGAGACCCTCCGTAAATAGCCCACTGCGACGAGCGTAGCGAGTCGCATGAAGATTGACGTTATCGAGTAAGAATTAGAGCGGAGATAACGGATTCCCAGCTGCTCGGAGCTCTCACCTCCGTGCGCATCGCGACGGCGACTATAGAGGCTATAATGAGGGAAGCGTAAACGATTATCCAAGGATCCTGGTTTTCCTCTTGGGAGGGAATCTCGAAGCCTGCGACGAATGGCGTTAACGAGTTAGAATTGCGTAACGACGAAAGCGCTCAAAAAATATCAAATTAGTGCTTCTCACCTAAAAACTTCACCGACTCCGTAGTCGCGCTCGTCCACGTCGCCAGCCAAAGCTCCGTCATCACGTACATCCCGCGATCCAAAATCAGGAATGTGATTTGCAGAAAAATGAACCACTTTCCGCCGGCGAAATTGAACCACTTTATGTACGTGGAAATCTTGACGATTCCTTCTTCCGCGACCTCGTCCATGATGAGCTTGTCCTTCTTCTGCTCTCCGGCTTTCTCCTCCTTCTGCTGTTCCTTCCCTCCTTCCGTTGATCGCTGTGCGGTTTCGACGATGCTCTTGATAAAATTCCTGCGACGAGCGTATCGAGGAGCGAAGGAGCGAAGCGACGACGAGTTAGTTTAGAATATTCTGAATGCGAGGAGCGAAGCGACGAATTGAACGAAAGTTTCAATAGGAGCGGCGTATTTTGAAGAGCCTCCTCGTTGTATTTATGACGCCTTCTAATCGTAAGTCGCTTCCGCTCATCGGCAGTTTATTACATAATCTTAATGCATAATCGCTTCGCTCCTCATGGAGCCTCATTTACGACCACGAATACCGCATTCCCAGCTCGTCGCTTCGCTCCTCACGGCTTCGTACCTCAACTCCAAATCCTCACACTCAAACTCCCTCAAATCCTCCCACGTTCCATCAAACCTAATTTCCCCCGCATACGTCAACAACAGCCTATCGAAACTTCGACAAACCCACCCAGCGTTCGTCACTACAATAACGGATTTATCCTTGAAGAGATCGCAGTTGCGAATCCTATCAAAAACCAATTTTCCAGTTTCAGCGTCCAAAGCCGACAGAGGATCGTCAAGAGCGATCACCTTGCTCTCGTTTAAATACAACGCCCTGCAAACTCCTACCCTCGCCTTCTGACCTCCGCTTAGCGTAACGCCCCTCTCCCCTAACTCGCTCATATCTCCTCTCGTCAACTGCTCAAAGTCCTACAAGGAGCGAATCGACTCGTTAGTTCCTATTATATCTCGTCTTATGATTCCTCGTCTCATCGTCTCACCTTCGATAAATTACAACACCAAACGCAGGTATTATAACGATCCTCACTGTAACTAGCCCCGAACAAAATATTATCACGAACCGTTGAATTCAAAATAAAACTCTCCTGACTCGCGTAACCCGTTGATTTATCTAACACAACTCTCCCAACGTGAGGCTTGATGCTACCGACTAGGGAACGGATTAAGGTTGTTTTACCGGATGCCACGGGACCAATTATTCCTGTGAATGTTGACGTTTTTAAAATAAGGTTAATATCTTTCATCACGAAACACGTTGGTGTAATAACTTCGGTAGGGTTAATAGGCGTAATCTCGTTCGGTTTCGTCTCAACGATTTCATCGTATTCTAAAATTCTACCACCGCCGAGACGGAATTCACCGTTAACAATCGAAACGCCTATATCGGTCGGTAACTCCGTTTCATCTTCAGATTCAAAATCACCAACTCCTCCATCACAAAACTCCGCAATCCTCTCCACCCCAACCCACAACCCCCCCCAATTCCCCATCAACCTCCCTAAATTATTAATAGGAAATCTCAAACTCCCCACCAAACATAACACCCCAAAAACATCACCCGGACTTAATTTACCTCCTTCAGAGTCGTATGCTTTTACTGAGAATATAGCGAATGTAGCAATTACAGGTGATACGACCATTATGCAGAGTGTTATACCCCAAACTTTAAGCTCTTTTAAAGACTGTTCACTCTCAACATCTCTCTTACGAAGAATCTCTTCTTTAGCTGGATTTTCCCACCCGTTCATCTTAAAAGAGCTTACATTCTTAACATATTCCGTACACCATAAAGTCCTTTCATCCGTAACTTCCATCCTTGATTTTCGGATTCTAATCATAGCTTTAACTATAAAATTTACTAGAGGGACGAATAAAAATAGACTTATCGTACCTAAAACACCTTCCCAACCTATTACTATTACTAGTAAAATTGTTACGAGGACTATTTGGAGGGGACAGGACCAGAATAAATTTATATCATTTAAACATGTTCTTATATTCTCTGTATCAACGTTTACGAGATTATCCAAATCAGTTGAATTATTAGAGTTTCTAGTAGAGTTTAGAGTTTGAGAGTAGAGGATTTTTAGTAAATAAGAACGGGAACGTATTCCAATTCTCGTCGTTAAATTTAGAGTGTAGTGATTAGAGAGAGAGGAGAGGAGGAGGAGAGACATCATCGTGAACGCTGGGGAGGGGGTGGTCAGGGTTAATGAATTTAATAAGATGCTCAGATTATAAGTTCAGCGTAAGCGCGTTCAGCGTAAGCGCGTTCAGCGTAAGCGCGTTCAGCGTAAGAGAGTGTGAAGCGGAAGGAACGTTTAGCAAAAGCGCGAGAATCGGAGGCAAGTGAAACGTAAACAACGTACCTGAAGCTAAGCCAGGTCCGTAAATATTTGAATTGCCTTCGCTAACGACAGTGTCTATTAACCACTTGAGAGCTAGAGGTTGTGTGGATTGACCAATTAAGTTTAAGAATTGGAAGAGAAAAGAGGGGTAGAGGTCTTTTTTATTTAGATTGAAGAGGGTACGGAGGAGAGAGTCTCTGTGGGAGTTGAGAGTATAGTGTTAGCTTATGAGTTGAATGTGAGGGTAAATAATTGGACGAATTGAAAATCATTGAGTGAGCAGAGCGCGAAGGAGTAAACCGTACCTTGACATTTCACCGCTAACAACCTCCCCCAAATTCCGTGTCTTTATACTCTCAGGAGGTTCGTAGACAGGAGAATTACCTCTGAACGTGTGTGTGAAGTAGTTGTACGTTAAACGCGAGAGGAGGCTTGCGGATTCGGAAGGACAGGAGGAGGAGGGAAGAGGATCGGTCGACTCAGCATTTCGGATCGCATAGTTTTTTAGACGTGAGGAGGACATCGCAGAGCAAGGATGAGATACCCAAAGGATAAATTTCAAAGGTACAGTTATTCAGGTCCGTTAATACGTCGTGTATCGCCCTGAAATCGACCTCAAATTTATCCAAGGCTCAATCTTTCCCTCATTCTGACATCCACACACATGCTCCTATACGTCCTAATCACTCTCGCCCTTACCCTCCCCCTAGCCACAGAAGCCTTCAGCCTATGTTTCCCTAAGTTTCAGCTCCCCAAGTAAGTCGAAGATATTTATATTCGACGCTCAATTTCCTCGACCACGACCACGCAATCCGTCCTTTTATTATCTTCAAATATCTCCTCTTCCAATCGTAGTGAATAACCCTCTCGCACAAAAAACGCTTCTATTCTGCCAATCCACTCCTCTCAATGAGCGGCTAGGTCATACGATAGCAAGATTAAACCAACCTTCGATTTCGGGTATAGGACACTTCGGACGGAGCGTTCACGTAAAACAAGTGTCGTCTGTTAATCTGTCAGAATTATGCTTGTGCCAGTGAACAACATTTAACACAACTCTTTTGTTGCAGGAATGTTGAACGTGTAACTTCAGCGAGTTTACTATCTTTAACTTTGTTAACGCCCCTCCCTCCTGCACATGCCGCCGCTCCTCCTCCAACCCAATCTCAAACGTACATAAGCGGTAAAACCCCGGGTAAAAAACCAGACCCCAACGATACAAAAGGAACTCGTAAAGACCCCACCTTCCTTCGTGCTGTCTCACAGTGTAAATCGGAGTGTGAAATAAAATCGGATCTTGATAAATCCGAATGTCTTCAGAAATGCCAGGATGTGGTATGTGGAAGTTACGAGCAGTGTAGTTTTGCTATTATACGACTAAATTAATAATTAATGCAATAATTTTGAATATGAATATGAAAACACGCAATGAATATTGTTTTCTTACGATGCAGTTTTTCGATGATTGAGACGAGGCCTTTTACGACGTTTTGGAGGCGAGCGATTTCAGCGTCTTTCTCTGGTTGAGACTGGAGAGCTTGTTCGAGCTGTCGCTGGCGTTTGATGTGGTTTTCGTTGGCGGTGGTGAGGGCGGAGATACGACGTTTTAGATCATCGTTTGAGGAGGCAGGCGGAGTGATTTGTTTCGGAGAAGCCCACTCGTTGTACGTGGTCGTTAGAGTTATAATATTGGAGAGTGAATAATAACGCAACGATAGCGCCCCGTTCTTCCAACGATCGGTGAAGCCATCGCCGCTCACGGTCGCGTTCGCCTTAATCACGACGCCGTTATACAGCGGCGATCTTTTCAAGTCGGGGTATCCACGAACGTTCAAGCCACGACAGCGTCGAGGTGGTTGGGGTTTGGAGTTTTGATGGCGGTTGGAGTAGGGGTTGGAGGTTGTTGGGTTTTGTTTATTTTGTACGTGGACGGAGGTGGAGGAGGCCACGAGTCTCCCGAGTGCTTGCCTCCGTTCGCCCTATTCCAATCGGAATATTCCGCTTTCATTTTCAGGAGCTGCTGTTCGTTAAACGAAACAACGACGCCGTAGCTCCATTTGATGTAGTAACGTCTTTTTCAATGTTGCTCAGAACTAAATTCGATGACGATCCCGGACTCGCTTCTAACGCTTGGTTAGGATGTCTTCACCTTCTGCTACAAGCTAGTCCCCTCCAACATTAAACGTTCTGAAGTCAACGCGGTAGTCGTGTACCTCCGCTCGAAACAACAGCAGTCGCCATAGGTCCCCGCTTCTCCCTTCCACAAGTAAAAATAAGTCAATTTGTATTCAAAATTTCCCTTTCATTGCCTCCCAATTCGATCCTTTTCCTTTCTTCTCCTTCTTCGTCAATTTCTCTCCGCAATATTTCTTCTTCGATTTCCTGATCTTCTTAACAAAGCCACCTTCCTCCAACACCCCGACAACCGGCCTCGACTCCGGCGCTAACTGCTGGTATGTCCTGTGAGCGTGTGTGAGCGTGATCGTTGTTAGACTTAAAACAGTCAAAATCGAAGAGGAAGAAAGGAAGGCTCACCTACTCCCAAGCCTCGCATTAAATTTCTCAATCTCGGATTTCCTTCCCTCCGCGTACTCGATGATCCTATCCCAGTCCCCGCCTCCTTTCTTAATCCCCTTCAGCCTCTCGATCTCCTCGTTCATTCGCGCCTTAAACGTGGCGAGCACCGCCTCCAACAGGCTGAATTTGTTCTGCGCGAGCGGCGAGCAAAGCGAGCCGTGTTAGAAACGAGCTGCGAAGAAAGCGACGCCGAAGTTAATACTTTCGCTACGTCGCTCCGCCTCACCTTCCAATAAATATTCGTAGTCATTTCAACAGATCCCTGAACGCGCCACTGATTGATCCAGTCGAACTCTAGAACGTTCATTACCCGAAACATTTTTTTAAGGTCGTTGAGGCCTGCGCGATCGTGAGGAGTGAGGTTAGAAGGCGCCTTTTCGTTCTCGTTCTATCAGTAGCTGCTCGCCCACTCCTTCTTACCTCGCCAGCACTCCCCCAAGATGTCCTCATACTTTCCACCCTCCTTCGTAACCCTATGCGTACTGCTCCACCTAACCCCTTCCCTCCCGCTCAAAACCGCATGCTCGAACCTCAAATTCATCTCATCAAAAATGTAGTACAAGCCACCGCCGCTCTCTAGATTCATAATTATAGCAGGAATCGGTGGTGTAGAATTTAACGACGGTATCGGACGTAGACTTATGCGCCACGGGTTAGAAGAACTGGAGACTTTTTCATGATGATGCCAAACGGCGATGGTGGAGTAATCCTGCAGACCGGAGTCGGTATGCCAAGAAACGCTCGTTTTTGATTCGTTTTTCCCGCTGGTCTGGGCGTCTGTTTTCAGATCCTTTTTTATCGACGATGGTAACATCCGGTTGATGAGGGTTAAGGAGTAGCTGTTGCTGCCGCGGTGGGAGGGAGGAAGATCTAAGTTTAACTGGGTTTGATGCTGGTGGCTTTTGGCTTTTATGGTTTCGTTTGCTTGGTGGATTTTGCGGAACTGGGAGAGGATGTTGTCGCTGTATTGCGCATCGGTGCCGGTGTAGCCTATTAAAATTTTAACCTTTGATTCGAGGGTGGTGACGGAGGAGATGTCATCGTTCCAGGGGTGGGCGTATATGCGCAAGCCGAGGTATTTGTAGGTTCCGCCGGCGTCTCCAACGAGCGTACGTTCGACGAATGTCTTCGACCAGCCCGCAGATTCCCTCTTTCCCGCGAGCACTATGTCGGGTGTTAGAAAACCGCCAGTGTTCAGGAGAGAAGTGAACGACGACAAGAACTGCGCGAGAGAAGCAAGCCGTGTTAGAATTACGAAGCAGCACACTCAATACACAGTTTTCGCTTACCTGATCATTCAATACTCCCCCACTCTCAGTAATCAGAGCATTTTTGTAGTACATGTTCGTAATCGCCACGAAACTTTTATCCTCCATGCTGAGATAGGTTTGATTCGGAGGCGAGAGAAGGTGCGACGGTGGAGGTGTGAATTTAGGTTGAGGGAGGGAGTTGGGGTTGCGGAGCTTTTTTAGGGAGGTCGGCGCTATTCGCGTCGAAGGTTGAGCCGCCGACGAAGACGACGTCAAAGGTTGAGCCGAGGACGATGAAGTCGAAGTCGTGTTTTTGTCCGTCGATGACTTGGTCTTTTTCTTCTTTTTCTTCTTGGACGACGATTGGTCGACACGTGAGGACGGTCGTTTGGAGTTGGATTTGGAAGGGTTGTTCATGAGTGGTTTTCTGCGCCGCGTTCTTCAGGTTATGGATTGCGATTAAGGTTCTGTAATCGTAGTAAGGGGGCTATGGAGAGAACTTGCGGGCCATAGGATATAGGGAGACTGCGCAGAATATGTTTCCAGGTCGTCCGAGCGGAACTGCGACTTCGAGAGCAAAAAGAGGGAAGGGTGAAAATTGCCCTGGAACAATCATTCCAGCACAGCACTCTCCACAATCGTTCATTTGTCTCCATAACGTCTGCACTTGGAATTATAGTGTAACAGACCCCATCCTGCGTCGCTTGAAATCTCATTTTCGATCAATTTGAATCCTTTTTAAGCGATCGTAAATCCTCGCTCCAATCCGGCGCTCACCGTCCTCCAATCCCCAGTACCATGCCCTCTTCTTCATTCACGCCGCTCCCGCCTCCTCCCCTGTCTTCCAAGTCAGAGTCGACTGAGCTGATCACCGAACTTTACACAGACCTCGCCCCCTCCTCCCCCGTCTTCCCCGCGGTCCCGACCTCCGTTCACCCTCCGTCTGCTCTACACTCCCTGGACACGTACAGCTCCATCCTAAAAGCGCTACGATCAACGCTCCCTTCCTTGGCCCTCTCCTACGTTCAACCGCTGACCCTAGAATGGGTCTATGAGACGGCACAGTTTTGGCGTTGGTATGTAATCAACCACTGTCGTAGGAACGTCGAGTGCGTTAGCGTCTATTCGTTTGTTGGAGAATTTGCGGGGATGAACGAGGGGCAGAAGTGGGGCGAGAGCATCCGCGATTCCGGTGGACCGAAGGTGTCCCTCCGATACTCAAACCTCTTCGACCCAGCCTTTTTAATCACCTTCCTCCGCTCCGTGATCACCTACCGTTTTGAGAACAACCTCAAGCCGCACATGCCGTTCGAGGTTCTCCCCGTCCTCGGAGAAGAAGAAGAAGAGGTCATTATCACGACCCAAGGCATGCAGCGGGTCCGCGAGTGTGAGCAGATGATAGAAACGTGCTGGACGACTACGACTAATGTTGTTTACATTGACGTATCTGTAAAAAAACGAGCTGCTGTAGAGAATAAAATTGAAGACTTGTACGGATTTGAGACGACGGATGATTTGAGTAAGGCGACGCACGTCGTCGTTGGAGGTAACGAGGACTTTGATTTAAAGTGCTTCTTCGGGGAGGAGGGGTCAGCGTCGGCGGAGGAGACTATTATCGCGACGGTTAGGGGAGCGAATTACTGCTCCGAGTTCAAGCACTATAGGAGGTATCCGTCCAGCTTTGACGTGTGGGTGCGAGATGAGTTCAAGGCCAACAAGAATAAAAAAACCCAACCGAATAATCATAAGATTCAAATTCTGCGCGACCCCACCAACATGGAGGCCAACGCAACGAAATCCGAAGGCCGCTGCCCTTGGATCGTCAACGAGGCGTGGGTGCACGACTCGCATTTCTGGAGCGAAGTCTGTAATGAGGCCGATTACGAAGTCACGAAGAGGGAGTCGTTGGGTGAGGGGGTTGGGAAGGTCTTCGACGAAGTTTCGAAGAAGGTTGACGTGGAGGAAATTACATTCGAGAGGATAGCAGGAACGAGCGAGATCACGGAGAAGACCATCAAGGACGGGAACGACGACATCAAGGTCTACCCCGCGTTCCTCTCGGTCCCCGCCAACCTCCCCCAGACCCCCGAAGACACCGTCCAGACGATCAAGAAGCCGACCGAGAAATATGACTCCGTCCGAATGGTTGTCGTGGAGCCCAATTTTACCATGAACAAAAACGCCAGGGGAGGAGGGAAGGACAAGGAGAAAGACCGCGTAGGCACGCACACGAAATGGGTGGGGTCGGACGGGGGGAGGATCCGCGGCGGAGGAGGCGCAAGTTCGCCGAAACCGGAGGGGGAAGGAGGGGAGGAGAAGCCGGAGACGAAGTCGCTCGAAAATCGAGTCGCGTGGTACACGCCCTCGGGGATGTCACCGGTTGAGAAGAGCATTTTTGGAGCGGCCAACCCGGCGGCATACGTTAAGGAGAGGGAGCGGTTGATTAAGGTTTATAAGAAGAAGGGACTCGTTGAGCCGAAAACCGAGGTGGAGGCGAAAATTATCGAGTTCCTGGAGGCGTTCAGTCTCGTGAATTGCGAAACCGGGGCGACTAAAATCAAAGAACCGAAGGCGTTCGACTTGCCCAGGGCGCAGGTGGACACGTTGATGGCGTGCATCGAGAAGAATGTTCAGGCGAGCACGGACGGCAACATTAATTGGATGGGCGTCAGCGCCAAGGTCGGCCTCACCGAAGACGTCTGCGTTAAGGCGTTCCTCCACTTTTCAGACGAGGACGTCGCGAGGGCGTTGAATGGGAAGGTTTACACAACCAAGGACTTGGTCGAGCAACTCGCGGAGAGTGTCGACCCCGACGTCGTGAAGGTTGCGGTTAACGCCGCCTTGTCTGCTGGAGCGGACCTCAGGAATGCGCGGGCTGCTGGCGTTGTTGGCGGTGTCGTGGAGAGGGCCAACCGGTTGATGAAGGAGGAGACCGAAACGTGCGATTCGCTTGTCGCTGAGATCGGTCGATTGAAGGCGGAAGTCGTCGCCGCTAGAGTTAAGAGAGTGAGGGACGTTGAAGATCTTTTGGAGGCCGAGAGGGAGGAACTCGAGGAGGAGCGACGGTTGCAATACTTTAGGAGAGCTAAGTACTGGTTAGGAGAATAAATACAAAGTACGTGATTTTTCTCATGCAAAAACGCGGAATATCCTAAATTAATTTCTTAAAATTGGTTTTGCTGAGCGCGGAGGTAGGCGACGACTTCGGGTGTTGTGTCAATACGGCCTAATTGATCCTCGTCTTCATCGGATTGGTAATATTCTTCTTCTTCTTCTTCGTCGGTATCGTAGTCAACGTCAATGTTGGAGGGTACTAGCTTGGAGCATTGGTGGAAGGCGTTGTTTCCAACGCTTTGAAGTGAGTCCGGGATTGTCATCGATTTTAGTTCTGAGCAATATGCAAAGGCTTGATAACCTAATTCTTGAAGGTAGGTTTGTGTGGAGGAGATCGAAATTTTCTAGACTAGAGCAAGCTTTGTTGGAGTGGCTTTTACTTGATGTTAACGTCGTCGGGAAAGTTACGGTAGTCAAAATAAACAAGCAACAGAAGGCACCCCAACCGATGCTCTCAACGCCCTCGGGGATTTTCTATAACGACGAGATTGGTGAAGACGAAGGCGTAGCATCCGACCTTTTTAACATTTAGAAGGAAGATCACCCGCGTTACCAGCTTACACCTCCCCGGACGATATTGAATGCTTTGATAACTTTCATCCTTCCCAACGTGAAAAATCAACTCTCCACTCCTCAATACCTCGATGATGAGCGCGTGAGCCACGCCGTTCCACTCTTTGTCCAAAACGCGGAGCGCTATCAGTGTTTGCTCGTGGACGAATGCGGCTAAATATATCTTGAATTCTATCGTGTGCATGAAGCCGTTGGTCGGTGGAGGGACAGTGGAAACAATCGTCGAAGTCGGCAAACTCTCGGCCGAACGGGAGATCGAGAATCTTCTCCTCATCCTCGTTCCCCTCGTCTTCCGCTCTCCTATTCATGCCCGTTTTATAGCTCTTGTGGCGCTCATTAGACTCGGAGGCTACATAATTGGACATCGTGGTACATAGGTTTGAGAAATTGACTGCTAAGCTTTCAAAGATTTTCTTCCCTCAATTTTAAGTTTTATCGATTTCCTCGTCCCACACGCAACCGCAAAGTCTATTACCCTTTCTACGTACACTCATAGCATATAAATCCCACCTTCACCCCCTCAACACACACTAAACGACCCCAAAATGTCCGAAGCTCATTGATGGGGCGCCGCCGTTCTTACTCCTGTTCGGGCCGTGGCTCCTACTCCTCAATACGCTCAATCGACGACCCGATCCTCAGCGGCCGACAGTTTGCCGTCACCGGACGACCCTTTAGGCTTGATCGGCCCTCAAGTTGCGAGGTTCGGTAAGAAATCCGGGTGGTACGGTGGGTTACGGTGGCACAATCGTCTCCTTTGAGACGGTTAAACGTAAAAAAAGTATTTTTTCATGGAGGCGCTTACGAAATAAGGTACGACGCCGGTCATGGAGAGCGCGTTGGCTAGCGAAAGAGTTGGTTAAGAACGCTGGCCGGGTGGAGAAGCCGAAGGAGAAGGAGAAGGAGAAGGAGAAGGAGAAGGAGAAGGAGAAGGAGAAGGAGAAGGAGAAGGAGAAGGAGAAGGAGAAGGGAGATTTGGAGGAGAAAGAGTCGGTTAATGTCAAATGGGAAAAGATGTTCGATGAGGATGATGTTGACTATGTTGATGGAATCGATATCAAGATTGAGACTGAGCGAAAAGAGATGTTTGGAGGCGGAGCCGGAGAAACGGAAGTCGAAGAAACGGAAGGAGAAAATGAACGACGTCACGAGAAAGAAACAACGTATCATAAATGATTAAATGGTTTTATGCATGAAATAAGAATCGTATTCGTTATTTATTTAGAGAAATTGAAAGAGCTTCTCTTGCGTGACGGGGACCCTGTAAATCGCCTCCTGAATCGCGTATCCAACGATCGCCACCATTGCCAGTCGACCATGTTTGAGTTCCTGCTCGCGACGCTGTGTAAAGTTTGGAGTTAACGAGTAAGAATCACGTATCACAACGAAAGCGCGGAATCGTCGTATTCCCAATTCGTCGCTTCGCTCCTCGCTACTTTGTAGTACTTCGTAGGGTTACCTACCTTGAACTCTCCGCCTTTGTCGGTGGGGAGGAGGCCGAGGATGTCGTACCCGACGTCTCCGGGCTGATAATTTTTGCTGGACTTCTTCAGTTCTCCGACGTCATACTCGACAAGTCCGGCGAGCGACACGACGAGGAGCCAGTAGAAAGGATTGATACGGTCCAACCCTCCGTTCAGGATCGACGGCGATTCTCCGTACTTGTTAAGTAACACGGGAAGGCCCAATAGACCTGCGAGCTTCGCATCGAAGAGCTCCGCAAACGGCCATCCCACGCAGGCGAGCATTGCCAACCTCGCGTGCTTGATCTCCGCATCGCGCATGTAGTCCAAGGTGCCGGGGGAGCTGGCGAAGTTCAACGGATCGAAGCCGTAGTTGCCGGGAACGTTGGCCTCCTTCGCCGCGAGGTGGGGGGGCGTGGGGAGGAACGGGAGCGCGCGGCTCATGGTCGCCGTGGTGGACTTCCCACTGGCGTCCTTGATGGTGGGGACGGGAGCTGAGGGCTGATTGAACGATGCCTGATAAGGCGTTGGTGTTAGAGTCGATGAGAATCCGCCGCGAGGAGCGAACGAAACCGCTTCATTCTCTTTCAGCTCCGCTTCGATTCGAAATTATTGCAACGAAACCGCTTCATTTATTCATTGTCACGTTCAGCACATAGGCTCAGCTGTGCGCTCATTGCTGGCGTTCGACCACACTCCATCAATCTAAATCGAAGCTTCGCTCCTCTACTCGCTTCGCTCGCCTGCACCCACCTCAAGTTTCACCTTAGCATCGTCGAGCTCTTCCTTCGTCTCCCCTGTTTGCTTGTCATTGAAAAGTCGCATCGAGCTGGTGGCCGTCGAGCTGGTCCTCATCATGGTAAAGGAGGTGGAGGGCGACGAAATGGTGGTGAATGGAGTGGCCATGGGCATCATAAGGGTGATAGTCAACAAGAAGAGTTTCATGGCTTGAATCATTATATTGAGCGTTGAGAGGAAATTAGAATGCCAGAAAAAAAGGATTAAATTTTAGCCAATAGCATCCCGTCTCTTAACGTTCGGAACCAGCTCAATTACCAATCTACGCCACTAAATAACATACCAATTCCAAATAACCTACTACCGAAGACTCTACTCCCCGTAACCAACCAGTTCTTCGAATACGTGTTTCGAAGACCATCCCCATCGATCGACTCACTCTCCGCGCGTTCTCCAACACTAATATGTCGTTGGCTGGTGGCCTGAACATTCTGCAGAGGGGCACAGTGACCTTGCTGATAGGTGAGAAGAGTCGAATGATAGCATTTTGTCCAGTCCGCCGTATAGGCATTGCGACGAGATTTCCTCGTCATCTACTCCTCGTCATCTACTCCTTCAGGAGCGATTGAGGGAGAGCCGTTTGTCCAATCCGCCGTAGATGAATTTGGTCCTCGTCACCTACTCCTCGTCACCTACCTCGTCGTCTATTCCTCGGCATCTACTCCTCGTCATCTATACTCCTCGTTATGTACTCCTCGTCATGTACTTCCACCTGCACATCCTCGCTTCGCTCGGTGGCCACCGCGCATCCTCTAACTCGCTTCGCTCGCCGCTCTTTCGCTCCTCGTGCGTGCAGGCGCGACGGGGTTCGGCTTCGTGACCCTCGGAAGGCAGATCAATAACATTAGATTGCAGGTGAGAGTGGAGAGCGAGGACGAGTCTGTGCTAGTCTGTGCTCGTCGTGTATTCGTTTGTTCAGTCCACCTGACACTCTCGCTCGCTTCGCTTGCAGACACAAACCGAGAACAGACGTTTAGAAGATCTCGCTGCTGGCTTCGGAACCAACAACCCCGAGAAGGTCAATTTCAAGTCTCCCGCATTACCCTCCGTCACAAAATAAATAAGTAGTGAAGTCACCAGTATTTGTAATATTTAAAGTTCTCGTTCATCATATTCCCATTCATTTTCTTCATCTTCCTCCGCAATAAAATCCCCTATATCCATCCTCCTCGCCGTTTTCAACTAAGGACGACTTCATACCCCTTAAGTCCCTTCTTCCGCCATTTTTACTAAAAGCGCTCCTTACTTTTGTCTCGCCATATCCCCCTCGCATCTCCTCTTCTCCTCTTCCACTTCCACCACCTTCTTCAGTGCGGCATTCTTAACCAACTCTTTAACCTGTCCAATGCCCAAATGCTCGCTATCACCATTATCGTAATTTACACAATACAAAGCCTCTATTACCCTATTCTCTTTCTTACTAACTTCCAGTGAACTCGTCATCGACGAGTTGGAAGCCTATATCGCGCAGGCACTCCTTGAACTGGAGCCTGGTGAGCTTTGCCACTGTCGTCGGGTTGCTATTGGTGTCAGGGGGATCACCTCAAACACCAGCAAAAGTCGACTTTTGCTGGCCGAGAATACTTAATCCCTCAACCCCTTCTTTATTCCCAACTCGATAACCAAATGCCCCGCTTTCACGTTCGTTTTTACTTTCCAGCCTAATGTCCAAAATAAATCCGATTTTGACGATGGAGCTCCTACTATTTTTAGCAGTGGCAAGTTCATCTCCTCCCGCTTTTACATCCACAGACCCTATTTACCTCGCCCTCAAACCCCTCAATTGCCCTATCCCAACCACCCCCTCCCATCCCTCCCCGCCCACAACATACAAATAAAACATGTTGACCACATCAAAAATAATGTCCTTTCGCCCTCTCTTTTTCCTAGGCCTTGTAGTCTCCCTAATGAATTACCAGACCTTAAAAAACCTCCACTACGATCAATCTTTCCCCGCTTTGCCCTTAAAATTAGACGTTAAAATAATTTCTGAGAACCACCCAGCAGGGTTACCACCAAACACGTCTCTTAATTCTAATGCTCCTTCTCCCCCCACACCTCCCCCCCCCACCGGCCCTCACATAACCCTCACCTCCACCTCCTCCGGCTACAACTACAACATACAAAATTTCTCCCCTCATTCAATCGATTTAATGAAAATATTGAAGGAGGGTGATTTTAGGATTATAGGGAATGAGAGTATGGGGATTGAAGGGTTTGATGGAGAGGTTTTGACGGAGTTGGAGGGGGGGGAGAAGGAGAAAGGTGAGATGTGAGAGAGCGAGGATCTTAATACACGCACTTGTGATATATTAGCCTCGATTGTCTCTGAATACATAATTTCGTTTTCTCTCATGTATTTTTTTAGGAACGTCATTCTTTGCACACATACGACGCTAACGCGTTTTGATCCATCGTAAAACCCGACCGTGTATTCTAACACTCCACCCTCCATCCTATCCTCAAACGCTTCATCCTCTTTAGTCCTCTCCCTCCTAAAAAACTCTTCCTCCACCGGCGTAATAGTCCTCGGAGTCGGACACTCAGGAACATCCACCGTCGCAAAAACATTATTCGAAAACGGTTATATGAGAGGATCAGGAAATTGTCCACAGTATAGATTGATGTATGAGGATAAAGAAATTGTTGGTTTGAATAAGGAGGTGAGACGTTAATATTTGACGCACTAATTTTTTTCTGTAAAACGTTAATTCGTTTAACGTTACTCCTCTAACATTGTGCTTCGCAGTTTATTAATAAAATGAATTGGGAATATGAAATGGGTGAATTTACTTCTTTAAATGATTTAAATTCATACCTACGCAGCAACAACAAAACGCAGGGTCAAGAATGGGACGAAGCTGTTGCAAAACTGGTAAACGGTGCGCAGCTGTATATGGAGAGTTGTTACAGTTACGCATTGAATGAGGGAGGTGGTATGATACCTGATCAAGCTTATTGTAAGATTTTCAAATTAATCATTTACGTGTTATTAACCATCCCAATTTTTTTTCTAACAGCTCCCTCCTCCCAGTTCTAAAAGATCCGAGATTTATTCAAACCCTCCACCTCCTCCTCCCCTCTCTCTCCCATAACTCCATTCTACCTTTGTTACTACACGTCCGTCGAAATACAGAAAAGATTATTGCTAGTCATGAAAAAAGAAGTAAAGAAGGTGAAATAATTTTCGCAAATGGAAAAGGAGTTGAGGGGAATGTTAGGAGTAGAGAGGTTTGGGCGGAGTGGCAGGTACGTTTTTAAATTTAACATGTAATTTCAATAAAAATGTATAGGAGTTAAGGCGAGGAAGATTTAACACTGTTTTTTCGAGCAGGTTAATTACTGGCCAGGTGTAAGTATTAGTTTAGACGTTGAATCAGCAATTTTAGAGGTGAGAGAAAAACCGTTCGTTTAAGCGCTATTATTTACCTTGGCTGAGACAAATGCTAATGATTTTTAGTGCTTTACTACGTGAAATTTGTAATAACACACTAACGATTATTTTTTGTAGTTGGGGCAGAATAGTTATGAACAGGTTCAGTCTATACAGGGTATGGTGCATAATGGGAAGCATGTGGGAGCGGAGGAGAGGGAGAAGGAGGTGAGAATGGAGCGATGCACTTGTTGATTACATTATTTTTGACACTAACATACGCTCGCTTCGCTCTCGCATTATTCGGTTTTTTGAAAGTTGGCGAATATTTATGGAGACGAATATTTACAAACAAAAGAGACGAAGGTGGAGAAAAAGGCAGAGGAAATTCCAGTGAATCCAGAAAGAGACCCAAGAATGAACTCAGCCGATGTGATGAACGTTAAGCCGGAGGAAGGGAAAATGACGTTGTCGGAAGATATTGAAAACCCTCAATCAACTCTACCTCTCCCGTCCCCTGTAATAGAATAGAATAGAAAATCATAATGACTAGCTTTTGATTATGTTAAAACGTTAGCGTTTAATTAATTTATTTGCTATGAACCTGCACGCCATTGTCGTTCTACTTCTGATTTACAAGCGATGTTGTAACCATAGGCAAGGTCGATGAAACTACCGGCGACGCCTAGGAGGAGACGCGGAATTCGAGGCGAGGAAAAGGGAAGGAGGGTGTTAGCGTTTTGAAATGGATTAACTACGATCAACGGGCTCAGGTCTACGCTCGTCGCTTCCCCGCTACTTAGCATCGTCCCACGTCGGTCTCACCTCCCGTAACCATAGGCACAACACCAGTCTTCTTAGTAACACCTATAACACCACCAACGAGAACACCGGCTACGCAGAACTTTATCTGCTTGAGGAGGCATTCGGAGAGAGCGTCGGTTGCGGCGTCTTTTTCGGGAGTGGACATGAGGGGAAGGGGGAGGGACGAGGGGAAGTTTTATTTAGGGGTAGTAAGGGCAGGGGAGCGGGGATTTAAGGTTGGAGAGGGGAAAGAGAAGGTTAAGGTGAGGGATGGAGGGGGTTAGGAAGCCGAGCAGAGCGGTTTTGATTATGCTTTTTTGTGTGCAAGTTAATTTCCAGGGTGATCAGATAGGATCGGGTGATAACTAAAAGTGATCTCAAGAAGCTTACAAGTTGTTTGGCGCGTTAAACTAAGTGGTTCCTAGTTTTAGTGCTAGGTATTGTACTAGTGCAGTGGGGATATTTTGGGGTGAAGGGATAGGGGAAGTTTGATTGGGGTTTTGAGACGGAAGGGACATGGTTGAGATTACTAAGAAAGGGGGTGGATGAAGGGGGAGGGAGGATAATACGAAGGTTGTTATTCGTAGGGACGTGGATAAATTGAAGATGAAGCGTTTACACATTGTTTTAATTTGACTGTAATTGATTGGGGAAATAGCAAGGTTACGACGTTAAGAGTTAATGCTTTTATTAAAACTGGCAGTCGAGGCATTTGGAAGACTGAGTGACGGGAAACAAATAACAATCAAGAAAAAGACGAATGAGGTAGGGAAACGGAGGAAACCGAAACCAAAACAGAGATAATTGGCCCTCTCCTCGACCTCCTGGCTTGGCAGTAGTTCCTCCAGATCCACCACCGCAACAACCCCAGCCCTAGCTATTTTGTGGTCGAGCTTCAGCTCCTCTTCGACGCGACCTGGACGGTCCTAACGCAGGCTAACCCCAAGACAGACGAGGCCAGAAAAACCCTCACCGCCAACCTCAAGCTTTCCATTTAAAAGTAGGTCACCGACAACCACTCAGAACAGCAGAACCTGCTCCCCCAGCCCCTCACGACCGTCAAAATGTCCAAGCTCCAGAAGCTCGCCGCCACCAATATCTTTAGAGCCCTCCTCGGCTCCTACATGAGCTCCGGCATCATGTACATCTACTACTTCGAGGTCTTCCACTACGTAGTCTTCACCGCCATCTTCACGAGGCTCTCCGTCAAGTTCAAGTTTTTTCACCAAAGCGATCGACCAATGGGACAACGTCCTAATCAGAGACACGAAGATCGCGTGCTTCTTCCTAGCGCTATACTTTCTCCTTCACGAGATCGCCCATGTCAACGCCATGCACCAACTCGGGCTGCAGAAGAACTGGAGTCGTCGGCGTTCTCAAGGGTTTGGGCGGAGAGCCTCTTTCTCTGCTACTCGGTCCTCGTTGTCGTCATCCTGCTCAACGTCCTCATAGCCATTGTTTCTGACTCATACGACGCCGTCCTCGTCACGTCGACGGAGCTCTTCTGGCACAGCCGATTGGAACTGGTGGCCGAGCTCACGACGACTTTCAGCAGGCTTTTGAAGGTCGACTTAGAGATCAGGAACTGGTTTGAGAATCAGGCAGATTTGGTGCTGCCACGTTTAAAAATTCTTTTTGGATTAGACGATGATCATAGTTGGTCGAACAGAAAGGGCAAGGTGGCGTTAGGCCTGCGACTGCTCTTCTCCCCAATTCTCCTCAAAATCGGAATCGTTTCCTAATTCTAATTTCTCCATAACTTTTTAATGTTCATTTTCTTTTCCGTTAGGGAAGAAGAAGAAAAAAAAGAGAGCTCCACGACAACCCCCCCGCATCAGCGTCCCTGTCAGGCATGGAAATGACCGCTCGCAAAAAAAACACTCAAAAATATCCCACCACACCTATTAAATTAACAAAATAATACATCTATACCTCCTCCTCCGCCCCCCCTAGCATCTCCCTCAACGTGTCCACCGCCTCCTCTAAAACCTGCCTCTGCCCCACTCTGTACCTCGCCGCAAACAAAATCCTTAAATCCATACCCCCCCCCNCCTCCCCCTCCTCCTCCTCCTCCTCCTCCTCAACATTCGAATCCAACGCCTTCCAAATCTCCTCCGGAAACTCCCCCCCCCTTTTAATATAATACGGCCCTAACTTAACAACCCCCCCTCCTTCCCCCCTCCTCCCTAATTCTAATCCGTAACTATCATCAGATGTATCATCCAAAGCAAAACCATAACTCATTAAAAACGATTCATTCCCCTTCCCACCATAATTATTAAAAATCTCACACCCAGCAACCTTCCCATCCCTTAATTTTAAACTTACACTTGAGTTTTTATTTTTAACCCATTCAACTGGCTCACCGCGTCTATGATTCGCCATGTCTATAAAAGGTAATAAAACACCACATCCATCACTCGCAATTTCCCTGCCTAATCTTCCAGGGAATGCTCGAGATCTTATAATCCCTCCAGCCCATATAAAATCTGATAAAGAAACGCGCGATTTAAAATCTTCAGGGAAATTGTTAACGTAATCAAGACGTGTTGAGGTTATCAGAGACTCGACAGCATGACCTAAATTCGTGCCGTTTAGGGGAGCTCGGTGAGACGGAGGCCAGGAGCATGGATCGGGTGATATGTTAGGTAGGCTGCGGAGCGTCTCGCGTTAGTTAGTTGTTTTGACATTCGTTATAGTAGTGCGTAAGTTGGCGAGCACGTGGGAGAGGGCGAATGAGGACGCGAAAGCGACCGACCACGAGAACGCGCGACGATGGATATGGAGTGAGAGTGACGCTCGAGCGATGAGGATCTCGAGCATTCAGTGCGCTAACTAGACGCTCCTCGGGCTTCGTCATCAGCGAGAGTGTTGTACTTCTTTTCTCACCTTTCTAAATAGTCCTTAAACTGATGTCCCTCAACTTCTCTCCTCCCCAAAGATAAATAGGATTGCATTATAAACTTCTCTCCCACCTCTTCATTCTTCTTAATACAAGCTCTACCAATTTCGCTTTCACTCGCTATGCTATGAGTTATTATACAGGAGGAGGGGAGAGTAATTATGGAGGTTTGAGAGGGAAGGTCGGAGGAAACGAAGAGACCGGAGTCGCCGAGTGGGGAAGGTTTAATTTCGATTGAGGAGTAGATTTGACAACCGTTGTTGAGAGCCCAGCGGTGCAATTCATTGGTGGGCGCCGAGGGGGAGTCGTGAGTTTCCAAGCGGCGCTTCTTGGATGAGGAGGCCGTGGTCGAGGAGGAGGTTGTGGTTGATGCGAGGCTCGACATGTTTTTTTGAGAAATTGAATGTATTCCGTGGGACTTGGGAGATTGTAGGATAGTTTTGGAGATAAGAAGGTTAATAAAAGGTTAAGATGTGGAGTGCGTAAATGATGAGCAACCGTGAGATGCAAAATTTAGATATAACCGTCAGGTTGAAATCTCACTTTTCTGGAATAAAAATCGACCGATTTCAGTGCCCTCCCGCTACTCAAAGTGCCCAAACGCTCCACTAACGCGACAGAAATAGCTGTATTGTCAACTTCGGCTAAGAATCTAAGGAATCTTCGAAGCAGAGGGGAAGAGAAGACGCTCAAAACCTTGGCGACAACTTCGAAGTCGTTCTCAACTTTGACTGTGCCTGCCCTGAAAGCGCAGCTCGACGAGAGGAGTATAAAGTACTAGAAGAACGACAAGAAGGTAAGTCTCGTAAACCTCCTCGCCACCGCCTCCACGTCCTTGGTAGATTCAACTCCGTCCAAGAAGAAGGCGCCGAATAACCTCCTCCTTGCGCATCTTGGTAGGTAACTGTGACGGTTGCGAAAGCTTTGATGATATCGCCATATACTAACTCCGACACGCTCGCTGCATTTTGCGCGTACTGCACTCGCTCTCACTACGCTCGCTCTCGCAGGCGACTGGTACGAGATGGGCAAGATTTTCGACACGACCGACGAGGAGACGCTCTTGAAGTGGATTACCTAGAATGACGCGAACGGCATCCTCCTCCACCGCGTCGTCAGCTGCGAGATGAAGCTCAACGGTTTCACAGACGAAGAGGCTGCTCACCTCAAGCAAGATCAACACGATACCTGCGCCGAAATGCTGACCATCGCTTCGAACTACGGCAAGGACATTGGTTCGGTCAGAAATCAGAGGAGTAGAATCCCGATCTCGCTAGCCCTCGAGCACCACAGCCTCACTGGCGAGACGATCAAGATGGTAGCCGGCAGTTCGTACAAAGCTGTCGTCTCACCCTGCACCGTCGAATTTCGAATGTACCACAGCTAGCAACAGTGGGGCAAGCCCACGCGTTACCCTAACGCATACGTACAGACTAGCAGCGATAAGGTCAATCATTATTGTAGTCAGTATAGTTTTGGTTATAATTCCCATTCCGGAAGCCCTGATACCAGCACTGGCGTCCAAAACTACCTGAAACGAATCATCGACGCTCGTCCTCTCATTAACCTGATCTGTTGCATCGAATCAATGTTTCGCCTCCGAACCAAGAGCAAGCTCCTCTACACTGCTCCCACGTCCACGTCGATGATCGACATCAAGATCAGGGGAAAGATCGGTTATTTCTCGTCCAGGGGGCGACAGGAAATCGTGCCGCCAAATGACGGAAGCGGAGAGGGCCGATGAACTACTCATCCTAAACGAAGAGGACGTCAGAAACGGCGAGCAGTTTTAGAGCAGCATGGAGAAGTTCGCTCATATCGTCTGAAATTCTCGTAAGGTTGGGAAGGGCACTACGTTCGCGACTTGCCTGACGAACTTTTATGCCACATTCTCGAGTTTGCTGGTCCCTTGCCAAAAAGACGCCGTTCGAACTATTACTGATCGTCAAATCAAATCGTTTCCCCGTGAGCAATTAATCAATTAAAAAAACATTTGAAAACAAAGACGCGAGTGTTCTTTAAAACTTTCCGTTAAATGCTTCCTTTCTTCGTCTCATCATCGTCCTGTCAAAGTCGTCTCCCACCTCCTTCGCGCTCTCCAGAACTTCTCCTTCAACGCCTCTGTTCCTCCTCAAAACTTGTTCGGCTCTTTTAGGGTAGTCTGTGAGGATCCCATCGAAGTTATTCGCTACACAGTATTCCCAATCTGCGACGAGCGAAGTGATCGCGTGAAGATTTGCGATAATGCGTTAGATCCAAGAAGTGACGAAAGCGGCGTTGAGGGTTGGGACTGACGCTGCTTGCGCAATTCATCAATAATAGCAAAACAAGCAGCTTCTCACCATCAGCGTCGTTCACTACGTATCCTATCACAGGTATTCCTCTGTGAATATTGCGAACGAGCAGCGAGCGAAGCGAGCCGTGTTAGACGAGAATAGAATCGTTGAAGACTGAAGCTCCTACGCAGCCGAATAACAAGCGCAGCGCTGAGCGAAGCGACGAGTTATGTTGTCGTCACTTCGCTTCTCGATCATCTAACTCCCTGTATTCTAACTCTCACCTCATTCTTAAATGTTTAAAAAGTCTCTCCGCCCTCAAAACCCAATCCAGCACCCCCACAACCCTCGTAACAACAAAATCCGCCACCCAATACGCCGTACTATCCTCCTCCCCAAACGCTCCAACAAACAACCTCCTCCACCTTTCAACATTAACAACCACAACCATGAAAACGTCGAAACCTTTTATGTTTATAAAGGGTAGGAGGCCGAGGTAGTATAAGAGGTAGATTGAGAACATTTGGGGAGCTGTGGAGGTTACGGGGATAGAGGGGTTTACTTGGAGGCAGATTGATTGAATTAATTTCGAGAATCTAATTTTAAAGGAGAATTTATAGAAAGACGGCGAGCGAGCGGCGATCGAGTCGTGTTAGCGTGGTTTGTTGTTTAGACCTGGTTTTTGCTCAGATCTTTTCGCATCCCATTTGAAACGTTTCTCGTTGTTGTTTTTCGCTTAGATCGTTTTCGTATCAAATTATCAACGTTCTCTTCGTGTTCTACTCAGATCGCATCCCATTTGAAAACGTTCCAGTGTTTTAATTTGCGTGCAGTTCTCTTTCTCACCTATTCCCCCATACGACCTCTCCACAATCCTCCCCTAAAATATCACTAACACTTTCAACCAACCCAAAATCATCATCCCACACCTCCAAAAACATTGGTTTCTTCAAAGCGACAACATCGGAGAATGTAGGGATTTTACGACCTTCACGACCGGTGCATGGGATGTAGGTGGGATCGCAGAGAGGGTTCGTGGGGATTTTTGAGGTTAGTGGAGGGAGTCTGTTTATGATGCGTGTAGCCAATTCGTACGGATTCAACGTTAACGTGTTAGACATATTAACCCAGCTACGCTCGTTTTCGCTACGTTTGCATGCTTTGCTCGCTCTCGCTGCTTAACGCGTTCGCTTTGCTACGCATCGCCGTCGTCTCACCTACAAAGATCGAAACTCCCCAAACTAACATCCCTCCCCGTCAACTTCAACATATTCCTCTCGTGCGGTTCCTGATCATGAAAGCACACAACATGATTGTCTAACGTCTTTTTAAGATCGATGTGATTTAAGGGGTGCAGACGGTAGGAGAGGAGAGTGTTTTCAGGGGTGGAACCGGACCCGCCGCGGTGGGGGATTAGGGTTGTTTGGGTGTTTTTAGGGTTTAAGAATTTTGGTAAAACCTTACGCGGTTCAACCCGAGAAGGATGTAGCAGTTTATGGTGGGAGTAGATGTGGAAGATGATTAGAGGCCAGGATAAAAAGAGGAAGGGCCAGAGGAGGGGACAGAGGAGGGAAGTTAGGAGAAGGAGAGTTGGGGGGGAGAACGATGACGTTAGGGTTGAGTAGGCAGAGGAGAGCATCTTAAAAATGGTAGGGTTGCGGCGATGTCTATGTGTAGAGGCTGTACGTGTATTCGTTTAGTTGAGAGACTACAGGTACACTATTTGGGCTTGGTCGCTCTGTCACCTACTCCCCCCACAATTATTTTTTTGAGCGTCCTTCGCCCTAAAGAATTGAACCGTCCAACAGATAGATACTCTGACCCCCCCCCCACGTAACTCTTAAATCAGCAAAAGCTCCCTAAAAAAATCCAATATTTTCAGGCATATGTTTGCTCTCAAAGCCATCCCAAACTCTTCCAGATCTGTTAAAATAAACTCTTGTCTCCCACCCCACAAGCACCATGTCTGTCAGAAGAGGATCAACCACAAGCAGTTACCTAGCTGCTCCTAACGTGGACACTCCCAAGAATACGGGAAAGAAGAGTGGAGAAGAAGTGAGTGGACCCCCGAACCGACGAGACCACGGTGGCCCGATATCTTCTCAATAAACTGTGTTTAATTTATTATTATCCACAAGGATTGATCTCGGTCAAGTTTTGATCACTTTAAAATGTTACATCATCCCACCTCATTCAATCCAATCCTACAATAGCGCCCCGTTTCCTTCCCCATAACTGTTTTAAGACTACTACCCCAATCCTCCCGTGTCCTTCCTCTTCCTCCCCCTATCTTTTCTAACCCCCCTTCCTCCCCCCCAAACCCCTCCGTTTAACAGGGGAAGAGCCCGATTGGAGCTATCAGGAGAAGGCTGAGCGTTGCGGGAGGAGGAAACACGCTGGATGGTGGAATGGGAAGTTTGAGCGTTGCGGATGACGAGGTTTTGGAGAGTGGAACTGATAGGTGAGGAGTGGGGATTGGGGGGGGGGTGGGGGGAAGGGGGGGGGTGATTTATGATTGCTGATCCATTCTGAGTCCTGATTACTTATTCTAACTCATCGCCCCTTCCCCCCCCCAATCCCCGCCCCCC
>BLQM01000235.1:8455-40006 GCA_012489335.1 Triparma laevis f. inornata
CACTCTCTCTCTCTCTCTCTCTCTCTCTCTCTCTCTCTCTCTCTCTCTCTCTCAATTAATTAACAGAACCCAACCCTCTCGTTCTCCACCAACGCATCGAGCGCGTCCTTCTGCCACGACCAGCTCACGTCGTAGATGAAGGGTCTGAGGTCGAACCTGTTGTCATCGGGAGAGTAGTTTTCGGCATGGTAGCTAGGAGTGATCGTCGTCATCTTATGGCGGTTGACGGAGTAATAGTAGAAGAAACGAGTCACCTGCGACGAGTGGCGAGCGAAGCTAGCCGAGTTAGAATTGAGTAGTGACACATTTAGACTAAAGCTACGTCGCTCCACCTCATTGTTACTCCCGTAATCCTCCCACTCCCAGCTTCTTCTCACCTTTGCTTTTACTTCCTCGGCCGACAGCTCAGGCCACCTCGAGAGGAGCTTCTTGTACATGGACACGGGCCCGCAGCGGTTGATTTTCCTTAGTCTGCCGAAGATACCGAGCTCCTCATAGGTCATGCCCATGTCATCCTCGTCGGTCTGGGAGTGCTCGGTGGCCCCGGAGTTCGGCCTTAGCTCGGCCGTTGGCGGCGCCTCCACGATCTCCCTCAGCACCGTCAGCCTGTGCTTGTTCGCCGCGAACCTGAGCATGCTCTTCAAATCGACCTTACTGATGCTCCCAATCGGGTTCAAATCGGCACTGGAACAGTCGTACTTGGTCAAGTAGCCTCTTAAGCACTCGTCCACATTGCCAGAGCCGAGGACTAGAAGGAAACCATTCTTCCCCCTGCACCACGGAAGCAGCTGCGATAAAGAGTTAGAAACGAGGAGCGACGAAAGCGGTGGAGACCACGAAGAGCGAAGTGACGAGTTGCATAATTCTGTCTTCTAGCTTGTCGCTTCGCTCCTCGCTGGGCTTCGTCCTCGCAGTTTCTCACCTGCGCGAGCATGTAAGCCAGCACCATTCTCAACCTCGCCTGAATATTCTGCAGTGCCAAGTCCTCCCTGACGCTTCCTCCCTGACTCGTGAAGTTCGGCGCCTTCCCGGTGCAAGCCGTGAACACTGATAAAACAGCTAAAACCATGTTATCGATGTTGGCAGTTAGGTGGTAGCTTCCGATCCTCTGCAAACGCGAGCGACGAGCGTAGCGAGTTGACAGATTAAACTTGTGTAAAATCACTTCGATCCTCTCAAAGCCTCACCTCCGCCAACGCCTTCGACCTCGCGTTAGTAGCCTGACTCGAGTTACTCGTTCCCATATAAGTCGTGTGAAGAATTTCCCCGCACAAGCTCTCCGGACTCGTGCACACCTTCCCCTCCATAATCCTCTCCACGGTTTTATTGACTTCGGTGTTAGTCTTCTTCTCGTACTCCTTAAACGCCAGGTCGCACATTACGTAGACTATCGCAGCGACGGCTGAGGAGTCTGCTCCTCCGCTCAAGGGTAGGAAGAAACCTCCCGCGTTCGACCGACGGAGGTAATCCCACATCCAGCAGGCTGGACCGAGTAGGCATTCTTCTTCCGGCGTTGAGAGTTTAAGCGGAACACCCTCAGACACTCTCCTCTCATGCCTCGTCGCCGAACTCGCCATTCTTAAATTCTCATCAACCCTAACAAACTCAACTTCCCTCCCTCTACTCTGCTCCCCAAAGCTGCGACGAGCGTAGCGAGTCGCGTGAAGTTTGAAGTTGCGTAATTTAACGAGTTAGAATTGCGTAGCGTAGAAAGATGCTTGCGTTCTTCGACTAAAGCTATCAGCGCAGACGAATTACGACCGTAATTATCGTATTTCCGGCGAGGAGCGAAGCGACGAGTTCATAGACAACGCGTTCACTACTTTACGAGGAGGAAGCAAAACGTTCATAGAAAGCCTGTTTCCTACTTTGCTCGTCGCTTCGTTCCTTATGGAGACTCATTACGACCTTAATTATCATATTCCCAGCTCGTCACTTCGCTCCTCGCGGCGTTCGTACCTCATCTTACTCGCCCTATAACTATCAACTTCATTTAAATCAACCGTAGCCGAAATAACCTCAACGTCATCTAACCCGAATTGTTTAGCTTGCGCTAAAACTTCACCGTTGAATACAATTAAACTGCTACCGTCGAAATACAATCGACCACCATCACAACCTCTTTGATTACTATATAAATATAATCCCCCGCATTTCTTCGTAGCGTTTACGATTAAGTCTAAACGTTGATTCAATTTACGGAGTTCGTGGTGGGAGCCTGAACCGTTCGTGATTATTTGAATACCGGAGAGGGAGGAGGAGATGTGAGGGGAATTGGGGGTGAATAGTTCTGAGACGAGCGTAGCGAGTCGCAAGAAGATTGGCGTTAATGAGTGAGATTTACGTAGCGGTGATAGCGGCAATTGCGACCGTAATTGTAGCATTCGCAACTCGTCGCTTCGCTCCTCGCGGCTTCTTACCTTCACAGGTTTCACTGTGAGGGAGGAGGAAAGCGAAGCAAACTACGAGTTAGAAACGAGCAACGACAAGTAAGCAGCGAAGACCAACACTACTCAAGCAGTAGCATCAGCTCGTCGCTTCGCTCCTCACTGTCATCGTTCCTTCCTCAAACAAGTGCCTCACCTACAAACACTAACCCCATCCATACTCTTAATAGCCCCAACCCCAAAAACACAACTCTCCTGCTCCCTAACCACCAATCCCCTATAACACACCGGCAACATAAACTCGAAAGCCTCTCCTTTAAATGCCGTAAAATACCTCCCCTCCCGATAATTCCCGTCGTTGGCTAGACTTGTTTTAGGTCTAATAAAATGGATTTTTTGCGAGGAAAAAATAACTCGACAATTGTAGCGAGCGCCGTGCACGTAGATGGGCATTCCTACGTCGACGAGCATTGGGGACTCATGGGAATTGACTAGTTTGGCTAGGACTTCCCAGGAGTGAGTTTCGGTGTCTGATTCGAGGAAATGGTCTTCGCAGCCGTAGCCGGGGATGGAGAGTTCGGGGGTTAGGAGGTAGGAGGATTTGGAGGAGGTTGCGGTTTTTATTGCGAGGAGAAGGTTGGAGAGGTTGGTGGTGAAGGAGAGGGAGTGTTGGTTTAGATTGGAGGTTGAGACTTTTATTAGAGTGCTGAGGGGGGGGGGAGGGAGGAGGATGAAGAGGTTAGAGCAGAAGAGAGAGCAACGAAGAGCACGATAGGCGACGCTGAGAGCGCGGTTGTGAAAGTGCACCGTTCCGCTTGGCGATTCGCCAAAGACCTTGCGACAGCGGGTGGCCAACGAGGCTCGCGTACCAGACGAGGTAGCAGGCTCCGCGTCGGCGCAGCTGGGCTCGTGCGAATGCTCGACGACTTTCGAAGAAAAAAGAACGTGCGCAGTCGTGCATCGCATTCTCGCCCGGGCCTGGCGCGGAGCTGCGAGTCTTTACCAAACGCTGCGACTGGCGTCATCGTCGAGCTCAATGCAGCAGACACAGGCAGCAGCGGTCGCAGCAATACAATGACAACGGAATTAGGAAGTTTAGGATTGTACAACTCGTAATGTTAATGACATGTGCTAGTCGTTTCGTCAATGGCGTCACTGTGTTTTAAACCCGATTGTAAAAATTGAGGGAAGGGCGACCTCACCTCATATTGATTCAACACTGTTATATACGTTCAAATGATTTGCGCGTTTAAAAGAAAATAATGCTAAGGTAGAAAGAAAGTATGAGTATTCTGAATTGAAGAATGGACGGAAGATGAGAAATAAAGAGGTGGATTTTATGGGTGTGTTGATCTTGGGCGAGGGACGAGTTTGATTTGTTTGATTTCGCGATGGTTCCGAGGAATTTGGGAAGTTTTCGGGTCCTTAGTGGCGTTGGTTGATATGACTTGGCGTGTGAGCTATATAGTGGGCGTGAGGCTGACGAATTTACAGAGAAATTAGCCGAAAGTAAAATCGAGCAACAAATTCCTTGGATAATTTGCCATTCCTATAAACGTCCTATTGCACCAGTTGTCAGCATATACTCTATCAATCCACACGGATCGCTTAAATAATTTCCTAAATATCAAATTAACGCACGCAATCTAAGTCTTTTATCGAATCCCGACGGAAAGTCCTGACCTCAAACTTCGTCCTCCCTCAATCCCCTCAAATTCCTATCCTCCCCGCCTCCCCTCTCTCCCCCTAATTACAACCATGGACTGGACGGAAATCTACGACGACTCCGGCCTCGACGAACCCACCCTCCCAACCTTTAACCCTTCCCTCGCCATAACCCGTCTCGTCTCTTTCGCTGAGACTACGACAATAGGTGAGCGTACACGTGGGAGGAAAGCGGAGTCTCGTCGTAGCAGAGCGAAGTCTCCTCGCAGTAGAACGAAGCGAGCGCTGGAGACTGAGAACGAGCTCCACGCGCGTGTCCGACGGGCTACGACGCCGGTCGGCGATGGCGGACGTGCTGGCCAAGCGCATGCGTCGAGCTACGACATGAACAAAAGCAGAGGCGCTCTGCAAACCGAGACCGGAGCCCATCGTTACTGGCTTTGTCAAGTACATCGACTAGATGAACTGCGAGTTCCCCGATCCATCCATCATTGCTCATCAAGGGCGATTGCGAGAGCGGTCATTCTAACACGTCGAGACTTCGCTCTCCCTCTCTTCGCTTTAGGGTACGATACTCGCGCATTGTATATTTTTACTATTAATTATATTCTTGGGGTGGGGTGTTTGGGGATGCCGTATGGGTTTGCTAGGTGTGGGGTTGTTTTTGGGAGGTGAGCTTCGTGTGAAGTGTGGAGGGGAGGAGGGAGGAGGAGAATGTGAAAGAGCAAACAGTGGCGCGTGACGGCGGTTTCCTCCGTGCTTCCCGATCGAGGTCATCCGCCGCCGCAAGATGGTCGGTGTGCTAGCCTGGGCTCGGCGTGAGCGAACGTTCTCTTCACAATTTTGCGTACTGAAGGTGCCGGCGTGCTGTACAACGCCGATGAGCATGCCGCCGTATCACGCACATCGTTGTCGTCACTCAAGTCGTTGTCGCTTTGAACCAAAATCCTCACTCTAACTCGCTTCGCTCCTCATTGCTCCTCATTGCTCATAAACAGCCTCCTAGTCCTAACAGTAACAGCCCTCGCCTACACAACCGTAACCTACGTCGCAGAAACCGTCTCCCGAGCCGAAAAACTCGCCCTTCTTCCCTGCGAAGCAGGTTCAAAATGTTGGATCTGCTTAAAACCCGACTGCAATGTTACTAATGTTAATAGTTTGAATGTGTGTGTACCCATTAAAGAGGGTGAGAGTGTTAATTCTGGAATAGGTTATAGTCCAATGATGAATTCGACGAGGTGAGGAACTGCAAGCGAGCGAAGCGACGACGCTGGGAATTAGACCATTGCGCGAGGAATAAGGCTTCATGAGGAACGAAGCGAATCGAACGCATTAATTACCACGTAATAAATTAACTCGTCGCTTCGCTCATCGCTTCGCTAATGCTCATCGCAGGTACGGGAGTGTCGAAACAGGAAATTCAACCGGCGGAAGCTCCGGTAAATTAAACAAAAGACCACGTTCAGATACGGACGCGAGTATTGATTGGAAGGCAGAAAAAAGTTATGAAGTTACGGAGCTTTGTACGAAGTTTTTGGGGACGAGGTATAGGGTTCTTTATCAGGGTTGTTTACTTTGTTTAATGTTTGTAGGTGAGCGGAGTTTCGTGGAGCGAAGCGACGAGCTGGGAGTTCGATATTTATGGTCGTACGTAATGAGTCTCCTCGCTGGCTTCGTCTGCGCCTCGTTTTCGCTATCTTCACAACCTAACACATGCTCGCTTCACTTGCTGCTCGTTCGCTCGCCGCTCCCCCCTCTTCCCCCGTCGCAGGTTTGTTAGCATATTCCCAAGTATTCTGTAACTCAATCATCGCCATAATAGACACGTCTATGTACACGTTCGTCACTCGACCTTCGCTTAGCTTCTTGTTCGCGTGTTTGGTGGTGCCGTTGAGTTGCGCAGATTTGGAGGAGCAGGTTACGGTTCAGGCGATGATGATGGTGGCTAGGTTTTTGGCGATTTTTGTTATGGTTGCAGGGAGTATTTATAGTATTTGGTGAGCCCTTAATTCTTCACCAAGATAGTATAGTTCGTTACTCGTTACTCGTTTCTAACACGGCTCGCTTCGCTCGCCGCTAACCCCCACAGCTTCGACGCGGTTGACTCTGAAAGCCTTCGAACTACCGCTCCTTACTTTGCGAAAACGGTCGTCCCCGAGAGCAACACCGAGCCCAGGTGAGGACGAGGCCCAGCGAGGAGCGAACGACGACACACAAACAGGAATTAATTCTTGCGGTATTGGATCACTCCGCTCCTCGTTAACGCTATCTCCAGCACTAGCACGGCGAGCGGTAGCGAGGAGCGAAGCGACGAGTTTTAAGCTGCCTTTACCTCTCTGCTCGATCGAGCATTTCTAGGAGAGAATAAGAACTACATCGTCGCTTCGTTCCTGGCGGTTTTCGCTCGCGACGAGTTAATTCTTGCGGTATTTGATCACTCCGCCCCTAGTTTACGCTATCTCCGGCACTAACACGCTCGCTGCTCCTCGCTAGCATGAACTACGTGTTCTCTTTCGACGGGTTTGGGGTCATGTTCAGCACTGCGCTGTTCTCGCAGTTATTTCAGCACTCGGTTCCGGGTCTTATCAGGCCGCTTCCGGAGCCGCAGAAGAAGAAGGTTAAGCGAGGTGAGACTACTTTAGATTAGAGTTGTAGATTGCTGCTGCGACGAGCGGCGAGGGAAGCGACGAGTTAGTATATCTTGCTTCTAGAATCGTAACTCGCGTAATTATCGTATCTCAGCTCGTCGCTTTGCTCCTCGGAGCTTCTCAAAAATATGCTAACCCAAAATGCAACACACACACAACAGTCTTCGCTACTGCTCTGTTCACCACCGCATCCCTTTATCTCCTCCTGGGCGCCGTCAGCGCAATATACTTCGGCTCCTCCACCCTCTCCTCCATCAACCTCAACTTCACGAACTTTACCTACGGCATCGATCTCTCCACCGCCCCAACCTGGAAAGTCCTCCTCGTCAACTGCCTCTCCAACATCGTTGTCCTCTTTCCCGCCGCTGACACTATATCGGTGTTCCCGCTGATCGCGAACACGCTGGGGAACAATTTGAGCACGAGTATACCGAAGCTGCCGAAGAGGATTGATGAGTTCTTGGTTTGGAAGCAGGGGAGGGATGAGGAGATGGTTAATGCGTACGACAAGAAGGCGATTAAGAAGAAGCGGAAGGGTGAGTGCGAGTGAGAGGAGTGACGAGATTTGGCAGCGAGGCAGTTTGAGGAGCAACGCGACGACAGCGAGGAGCGAAGCGACGAGCTGATACTGCTGCTTGAGGAGTTTTGGTCTATGCTGTTCACATGTCGCTACTCATTTCTAACTCATCCTCGCTACGCTCGTCGTCGCTCCTCGCGCAGAACTCGCTCAAAAACTAAACACAATCCTCTGGCGGTTAATCGCCTCGATTCCTCCCATCCTTGCGTCGGTGTTCGCGTCTGACCTAGCCTTCTCCCTCCAGCTAGCGGGCCTGTCCGGTCTGTACGTCGCCTTCGTCTGCCCGACGCTGCTCCAGAGGGCGAGTATTAATTCCACGAGGAGAGGTGAGAAGAAGTTCAGAGGAGCGAACGACGACAACGAGGAGCGAAGCGACGAGGATGCGGAGCTCGAGCGACGAGGATGTAAAGTTCTCGCTCCTCGGATGTACCGCTCTCGCTCCTCGGATGTACCGCTCTCGCTCCTCGCATTAAGAACATTCTAAACTAACTAGTCGCCTCGCTCCTCGGCTCGCTAATGCTTCTCGCAGCGCTAGGGGAGAAGGAGATCATGACGGTGTATAGCGGGTGGCAGAGCACCCGCATGATGGAGCTGGGCGTGCTGGGATTTTCAGCGTTCTCGTTCTTAGTCGTGCTTTGGCAAATCAAAGCCAGCTTCGAAATGATGTTGATTTCAGAAGATATATACAACGGATCAGGAAAGCGATCGATTTAAAATTTAAAATTTGTAGAGATAATGTATATATATAAAACCAACGACGAAATTTTTCTCAAGATATCAAGCAGAAGAATTTTTTTACATATAAAATATTTATTTTGTTGGTAAGTACCAATAGTGGGGAGAATAATTATTAAGAACGCTCGAGAATTTGCACCCCTTCGCACCATGCAAAATTTCGCCGTAGTAATTCCTGGAAGCCAATCGTTCACATTCATTGGCTCCATTTTCCTCGCCTTCCTGACTTGGTCTGGGCACGAGCCACAGTAACGACTCGTCTGTATTTCTTTTGGCATTGACGTCCCAACACCTAGGGCACGCGTCTGGGTTGTTTGTGAACAAGGATGCACGTCGCTGATAGGCTCCTGCTGTATTTGGAGCCTCGTCACCCCCATTGGTGATGGCAGTCCTCTGCTCCGCCTCTCAGCAAATGTCACCACCTATTACAACTAGGGCAGTGCAGAGCCCAAGATGGCCGACTCGAAATCTTTTCAGAATCGTAGCGCAGCATCTAGGGCACGGTGAACCTGTCGAGGTATCACAGGAGAAATATTAAGAGACGCCTGGATTGCGAAGACGAGCTGACGAGCTTCTTCCTCGTCCTAAATGACTTACTTTGGCGCTGCTGCAGCTGCAACTGCAGCTGTAGTTGTAGCTGTATCTATAGCCGAAGCTGGAGCTGCAGCTGGAGCTGGAGCTGGAGCTGGAGCTAAAGCTAACCATCTGTGATGGTTAAATTTAGCTTCTGTACAGCATACTCCAGAATAAGAAGAGCCGCCCTTGTCTCCATAGCAATACTTTGTGTCTGAGCAAGAACCGCCATAAGTGTCACCCTTTCGAACACCACGATGTTCACAGTGTTGTGTTTTCTTCGAGCGTTGCGTTATCTTCTGTTTGTGTACAGCTCACTGTAGTAACTCGAGTAGGAACAACAGGGGGGACATAGATCCCTGTCTCTTCTTCAGCGTTTTAGTTTACCCAGTAACCCTCGGCAAATTCTTCTATCGGTGTCCGATCATAGGGGCAAATGAATGGGTAAAGTCGACCCTATTTTAAGCAGCTCGTACATACAGCAAGGTCAAAGCCGAGCATCCCTTATCCTCTCCCAGCAGATACAGCATATACGGTCACTTTCTGGACGCTGGAGTGGTCTTACAGGGAAGCCACTAGGTACACCTGAGTCCCCCCACCGTGAATGAACTCATTGGTCAAGAAGAATCCACCAAAAACACAAGAAGAAGCTGTTTGCCAGCTTTTTTGGGCATTAATTGCAATGGAGCATAGAGCAGACGACTTTTACTTACAAAGAGAATCTTCCAAGGCCGATCGACCCCACATCCTCCACACCCCTCCTCCGCCCAATTCAAGGTTTGTCCCGCCCCCCTTCGCCCCCTCATTTCCCTTCGCTCGCCTCCGAACTAACAAGAGACTTCTACTGTTTTGTTTCTCACGCAGAGTTAAAGCCAACTGACCATGACAAACCAATTAACCAAAGGCATGGCGAACCTCCTGGCGCTCAACATCACGACCCCCGCACTACTTGAGGAGTACGTGTGCGAGGGTACTGTCAACGGTGTTGCACAGGACTTCTACCCTTACTGTGAATTCCCTTACGTAAACAAGGTGAGTCTCCCGAAGCCTGGCTCCGGGGCGGTCGAGATGGGTGTGCTGCGCCTCGAGCTTGGCGAACGTCCTTGCGCTGTACGAGGGCGACAATAATGTGCGGCGAGGGCCTTGATCGCCGATGAGAGGAGAGGAGTAGCACACGAAGCCGAATCACTTGGAGGCGAACCGTCCTTGCCCTCCCTCGTAACAAGCGACGACAACATAACAAGCGAAGAGTGCGATGTGCCCCGCCCGCTCCGGAGCATGGACTCAACTAACACGGCTTGCTTCCTCTCCTACAGGGTTGGGGCGATGACGGCGAAGTCGGCTTCGAAGACGTTGTCATGGGCGACTGCACCCTGAAGGTAAGAAGCCGTCTCGTCGCGAAGTGACGAGCTGCGAACCCTGATTTTTCGCTGGTAATTCGGCTCCGCTGGTAACCTCAGACTCAAGGTTAAGCCGAGATCGTCTCCACGTGATCCTAACTCATCAACGTCAACTTCTTGCGACTCGCTACGCATCGTCGCAGTTCGGCGAAGCCTACGCCTCCGGCTACACAATGAAGCGCATCATATACGGTTCCATTAACATCTGCACAGTCTTAACCACAGTTAGATTCTTGATGATATTTCAAGAGAAGAGGAAGGTATCTAACGCGAAGAAGAAGACGGTTAATGAACAGCTTTGTTTGCTTAACTTGACGATTTGTTGCGCGCATTTGTTGATTTGTGCGGATATGGATAGTTTTTTCCTTTTTTCCGTACTTTTTAACGAGTATGCTTCAGGTGAGAGGGTTTGGAATTCTGAGCGAACGAGCGTCGAGCCGAGGAGAGAAGCGACGACATTAGTTATAACGGTCTTCACAAATCATCCGCGTAATAGCTCCACATCGTCTTCGCGACGCTCCGAGACTGTCATCGTATGTTGCACAACCAATTTATTCTTACACCATCTTCATCTTCTGCACAGGGGTACTGTGGCGCAGGGATGATCTCCCTGGCCATCATGCTCGTAAGCAGTTGGGTCACGATCGTCGACGGTGGCAAGTCGAAGAAGACTCCGCCCTGGGTTTCGAAGGTGAGAAAACTGCGAGGGGCGATTATTAACGAACGAATATCATGTACTAACTCGTCGCTTCGCTCCTCGCCTCGAACGTTCGTCCTCGGCTCGCTTCGCTCGCCGCCCGTCGCAGCTCGCGCTGGGCAGCATGGTTACCGCGTTCACTTGCGAAATAATCTTGGCGGCCCTTGAGATCTTCGTGAATACCGATTCAATCGGCTCGTTCGACGGGAACATGAACGCAGTGAAAGGCTTCGCCTTCGCCATCGTCCTTGGAATCTGGGCCGCCGTCTGCATCAGGTACTACTTGAAGATTTCAGCTCAGCTCAAGTCCGGAGCGAGTAGTAGCGGAAGCAAGATGATCAGGAAGTACTGCATTGTGCTCTTGTTCTGCGAGTCGTTGGCCATGGCGTACAAGGTTTTGTTCTCGATTTTAAGGATTGGGAAGCAGGGTGAGTGAAATGATAAGGAATGTTGCAATATTCTTAACTAACTCAATAATTTTGATTTGTTTGCCGCCGCAGTCCACACTCCTCCTCCCTGCGGGGCGGGCTTCGTCGACATCATCTCAGTTATGTTCTTGGTCATCCAGATTAGCTGCCTTGTCGCGCAGAATCCGAGTAGAGTGAAAAAGGCGACGAACCCCACCACCATGAAGTCGTCTACTGCGAGTGTGGCCCCGGAGAGTTAAATATTGTGGGAAGGGTTGAGTTTTGGGTTTAAATGTTAAAAGCTGTTCTGCTACATTGCAAGAAGTTTGGATATAAAATTGCAATTAATTTTGATGATTTTATACAGTTTTATGATCGTATTTTTGGGCAAGTTTCAGCTGTTGAGAAGATGATCGAAGAGGAGTTTGCTGGGTACCAGCAGTTCTTGTAGAGGGAGGGGGAGGGGGAGGGACGAGGGTATGAAGTAGAATGGAATTTAATGTTTAACATAGAAGCGCATGCGCAGGCCCGTGAAGAGAGAAGTGGATTCCGACGACGAGGACTCTGACGACGAGGATAACGAGGTCGTCCTCGTCGACTCGATTACCACAACCACGACATCCTCCAAAACGTCCACCGAAACGTTCACAACGAGCGAGCCCGTGCAGGGAGTACGAGGAGGACGACGAGGAGGACGAGAGGAGGACTTTGGCAACGGTTACGACTTCACAAACGAAGTTTACGTAAAACAGGACTTGAAGAGCGCTTCCGCCAACCGCCTCCCCACCGCTCATGTCGACTGGCTCGCCGGCCTGTTGAGATATGCATCGAAAGATAAGATCAAGGACGCTTGTGCTGTGTACGGAGCCGCGCAAAAGAAGTCTAAGACGGGCTGCCCCGACGTGTACGCGATCGCCACTGCGCTCGTGCTCGTCGCTGCGTTGGGGAAACGCCAGATAAGGAGACGTTTTGCGATGCTATAGACGAGTTCAAGAGGATGGGCTGGTTCACCGGAAACGAGGTTCGCTGGAGTGAACTACTTGCTGATATGGCCGTCTCGGTTAGGCAGGTGAGCAGGCGCCGACTCGTCTCTCTATCTTAATTCTCTCTCTCTAACTATCGCTCCTCGACATCCTGATCATCGTTCCGCGCGCTGCAGGCCAAGTCTTGGACTCCCAGACCTCACCTTCTTTTTCAAGTGGTTTCTGAGCCGCCCGAGGACGGCTAACCCTATCGAAGGCGACCGCACCACCTCGCCGTGTGTCGCCATCTACATAGTAGTCTCTTCGCTTCGCAACGAGGCGACACTCCCCAGCGTCGGCCAGTTGGCGGAGATTGAAGTGTCCGAAGAGGAGGACTTGTACCTCGCTGGAGAGTGCTGTGTGAGCGTCAGGAACATCGTGGAGTTCTTCCCGGACGTCTCCGACGCGATTACTTTGTCCCAGAATATCGACGTGCTCCGCTTCTTTGGCGGCCGCAGGGGGTTCCACGTGAGGGCGCCGACCAAGAGCGAGCTCGGGACATCTCTTTTAAAGAGAGTCGCCGAGTCGCTCGGGTTACAGGGCCGCGTCTGGGACAAGACTTCTACGAACTTCGTCAAGGACATCGACATGCTCCAGGAGGCCCTCACCACTTACAACGACATCGAGAGGGACAGTGGGTGACGCATTGTGAGGTCGTGCGGGGTAGGCGAATGCACCTTCAGGACGGGGCACAAGCGGTTGATGAAGGGTCACAAGTGTTCGGAGCATGACATCGGCGGCGAGGTTCGCGACATAAATGGGTGCACGCACAAGACGACGTGGCAAAATAACCATATGACGAGTCACAAAGCGACGAATCACAAAACCGGCGGCTTGGTTTGCGGCATCGATGGGTGCCAGCACAGGACGGGGAATTCGATGGACATGAAGAGACACAAGTTGTCGAAGCACGGCTTCGGGCCCGGCCACGGCCGGAAAAGGTTTCATTGCGATGTACCCGGGTGCTCGTCCTCGTATTTGAGAGAAAGCCGCTTGAGGGACCACAAGGCGAAGAAGCACAGCATTGGGGTGACGCCTGATAAGGTTTCGTGCACGGTCCTCGGTTGCTCGAAAACTTTTTGTTCTAAGGCGGAAATGGTAAGGCACGTAAAGGCAAAGCACAGCGGAGGATGCAATTTCTCGACGTCGATTACGTCGAACTTGAGGAGGCACAAGAAGAACGTGCACGGCATGTGAGGGGTTCGTTAGGGTCTAAATCAAACGGGACAGGTGAAGAATAAACATTGCTTTTGTTTTAAGAATTATAGTTTTGAATTTATCCAATCCTCCGCCTCCTCCAATTATCTCCCCCCCCCCCTATCCCCACCCCCCTAACAAAACTCGCACCTCACGCCATCAAGGCGTACTTCTCCCTCAACAAACTAACCAAAACGAACATACAGACGGTGTGTCCGCCGCACCTCAAATAGTAGGCGCCGTAACCCTTGTACAAGCCCATAAATCCCTCCGTCTTCGTAACCTTGGAGATGGTTTGCATGGTGCTTGTGTACGGTAACTTCCCGTCCGGTCCCGCCTTCTGCCCCGCCATTCTATTCTTCGTCGCCTCTAAAGGCATAGTAACAGCCGAATAAATCAAACCCGAGGTCATCGCGGAAACGAAAACGTTCGGCAGAGAATTCTTAACTTGCCCCAACATTCTAGCATAAGTATTCTTCAATTCATCGTATGTAGCGACTTGAAAGCACCCGACCATAACCGCGCGCTGCACGAAAGGAGTGCTGCCGCGCCAGAAGGTGCTCACGCCTTCTTCTGAGATGATTCTCTTGAATGCGTCGTAGACGCCTTTATAATTCCTCCTGCGACGACGACGCGTAGCGTGGACAAAGTCCGAGGAGCGAACACGACGAGTTAGTTTAGAGTGTTCGTAATGCGAAGAGTGTCTCACGAAGCTCGCCTCGTCGCTCTCTAAAACATTCCCGCTCTTACGCTCCACATCCTAATCGCGTACGCTCCTCTCCTCGCTGTGTCTCACCTCTCAGCCTCTGGTAGACTAGCGTCATTCGACATTCTAACTACACACACTTCCATAGGACACGATAAATATGCCGCACATCCTCCCGCAGCTCCCCCAGTTAATAGCCTCGACGCGAAATCAGTTTTCCCACGGATTAGGTGAAGACGATCTCTGAAATCTTCATATAAACCGAAGCGTGCACCCGCGTAGACTAGTTGACGGTAGCATCCAGCGCCTAAACCTTTGTACAACGTACCAACGCCTTCGTTTTTGAGGACGTGGGAGAGGTTGAAGGGGGTGCCGGAGGTGGAGGCGAGGGAGGAACGGACGGCGATGGAGTTGAAGGGGTGGACAACGCACCAGCCGCCGATGCCGCCGAGGGAGGCGGTGGCGAAGGAGATGTGGGGGGGGAGAGGGGCGGGGGGGGAAGAGGACATTTTTTTTTTCTAGGTGGTTGGGGGAGTTAGTTGAAATTCTGAGGTGGGTCCTCGCTGCTGGTGGCACGACGGGGCCGATGTTCAGTCACTCGCAGTGGAAAATTGTATTAAGGAATGGTGGGGGTTCGGGCGCACGGCGCGGTTGCTTTGTGATGGGTTGTCACTGAAATGGCGATTCATTTGCTCGATGCGGTGCTGTAGGAAGCTGGCTTACCTAAATCAGAAATGCGCAATTGCTTGGAGACGACGAGCGGGTTTGGAGACTTGAATAGTTTTATTCACGGCCGTTTATGGAAACTGATGTTTAAGTTATGCGCGTTAATAGAGGCTCAGAGACAGTAGGTGAACGCTGGCTACGTGCGAGTGCTTGCTGAAGGTGCTGAAACAAGATGAAAAGTGGACCATCACTTTGGTCAAATCTCGGAAAAGCTAGTAGAAAGAAACAAAGAAGCTACGATCAGCGAGCCACGTTGCATCGCCAAAAACTATGAAGGCAAATGATTTGCTGAAGATCTCAGAGGGTCTTTTGATGGTCGGAACGTGAGTCTGAAGCGACGTAGAGCACGACAGCGATGAGTCGCTTCTTGGGCAAAACGCCTCTTCGGACAATCGATAGACGCATGTACGAACGAAAGGCGACTAAACGGAAATAGATTTGGTGTCGGTTGTGGCGGAAGAGCGCGCTGAAGTTTGGCAAAAACGCTGCAAATGCGTGGTTTAAATGTTCCATGGTCGCATCATGGCTTCGTGCCGACGACGAGCTTACGCACGCAAAGCGATGCGTCGTCTTTCTGAAAATCGCGAGCCGAAAAAAATCTTCGCTAACAATTGCATCGCAACCACAAACGCACCTCCGCACCTCGCCGCAGCCACATGCTTCAAACAATCAACAAAAGCGTCGCCTCCCAAACCTCAACAATCCACAGTCACCTCACGACACCCTATCCTCATCAATCCCAAAACTGCGTCAACCCACAACAACCAAATTCCACCAGCACAAACACAAGCAACCCCCCCCCCCCTCCCTTCCCCCGCTCCCAAACCCACCTCCTCCACAATCCTCACCGAATCCACCCTCCCAACCTCCCGTCTCGGTCGAATAAAAACCTTCTCCTCCCTCTTCCTCTCCTACGCTCTCAACCCAACTCCCGTCACCTTAACCTCTCACATAACAAAACTCCGTGGCGGCGCTTTGAAACTTGGGCAAATGCTCAGCCTACACAACTCCGAAACCTTCGGCTCAGGTATGAACGTCACGAGGAGCGAAGCGACGAGGCTGGGGATGTGAACGATTACGGTCATACTTCATCTTTGCTGGTAGCTTTAGCCTTAACTTGCAAACATCCTTGTAATTCACTGCTTAATTCTAACTCGTTAACGTCAATCGTTCGTTCGTTCGTTCGTCTCGCTTCGCTCGTTGCAGAATGGTCAGCAGCCTTCTCAAACCTCAAAAACAAAGCAGACTGCATGACCTCCTCCGAATTAGACGTAGAAATTATGAAAACGTGGAACACGAAGATAAATCCTGACGGTACATTAACGAATCCCATCCCTATTTTAACCAACATAGAACCAAAACCAATCTACGCCGGTTCAATAGGTCAAGTGCACGTTTCCTCCTCCTCCCAATCAAAATTCTACGCTGTGAAAATACGTTACCCTGGTATAGCATCCACCGGTGAGAAATGGGTAGAAGTGAAACGATGAGCTGAGAATTACGTTAATGCTGTGAACGTTATGAGGCGTAGAGACGATGTAGCGCGAGTCTGAACGTTGGCGTTATTTTGTGAGACTACTTATGATTCTAACACGGCTCAACGTTCTCTCGTTACTCCTCTCTACGCTTCGTTGTAGTAACAAGCGATTTAGATAATTTAAATTCGTTGTTGAAGGTTGTTAATGTTGTACCGGAGGGGGTTTTTATTGATAATATTATTGAGGAGGGGAAGAGGGAGGTTATTAGGGAGTGTGATTATGAGATTGAGTTGGAGGTGAGGAGCGTGGGAGGGGGGGAGGGAGGAGATGGGAATAACGTTGATGCCGCGAGGGTAGAGGTGGTGCGACATAGCGACAGTCTGAACGTTGGCATCGCTTTCTGGGCGAAGCGCCGTTCGTTATTCAGCGAACGCAACAAACTCCTGTCTCTACGTCGGCGCCGCTTCTTCGCTACGAGTTTCTACGCTCGCTTCGCTCGCCACTCCTCGCTCCAATCTCTACGTTGGCGTCGCTTCTTCGCTACTCCTTTCTAACCCGGCTCGCTTCGCTCGCTGCTCCTCGCTACGCTCGACACAGAATCATTTGAGATATATAGATTTGATTAAAAGTGACGCTAAATTATTAGAATACGGTTTTAGAGTCCCTCAAGTAATCCCCGAATTATGCGGAGATAACATTATAGTATCCGAATGGTTTCACGGGGTTACAATAGATAACATCTCCCCTGAGCCAGAGATAGCGAATAGAATATCAGAAGGATTAATAAGGTTGACGTTCTTGGAATTGTTTAAGTTCAGCTTTTCGCAAACAGATCCGAACCCGGGTAATTTCTTGTGGGACGAGAGGAAGGGTGAAATTGGGTTAATCGATTTCGGAGGTTGTAGGGAGTACGACGCAGAATGGATGGCAGGTGAGAATGCGTTAATTCCGTTCGTTATTCGACTACACTAGAAGCTCCTGTCTAAATATCGACGCCGCCACTGTCACTGCCACGTAATTCTAATTCGTTAACGCCAATCTTTATTCGACTCGCTACGCTTGTCGCAGACTACTTTACGATAGTTAAGGCGGCTGCTCTAGGTGATAGAGCTATGGTGGAAGAGAGATCATTCGAGTTGGGATTTTTGAGCTCGAAAGACAGTAAAAAGATGATCGAAGCTCACATTGAAGGTGCTATGATATTAGGTGAACCTTTTAGAGGTGGAGAGTTCGATTTTAAGGAGGGGAGGGTTACGCAGAGGATTGGAGAGGTTGCGAAGGTTTTCGCGAAGGAGAGAAAGACGCCGCCGCCGAGGAATGTGTATACTATTCATAGGAAGATGGCGGGGGCGTTTGAGACGGTTGCGAGGCTGGGGGGGAAGGCGGGGGGGAGGGTGATATTGGAGGAAGCGGAGGAGTGGATAAATTCAAAACGATAATGGTTTTTTGGAAAATAAAATTAGTCTACTTCTTCAAATGCTAGCCCGGGGTAGCTCATTATCAGTTCGGCCAACCTTTCACTGTTACCGCTTCTTCTTCGACGCCGCCACCGTTGAACTGTTCGTCCCGTTGGCTCATGCGGCAAGCAACTTGGACGGAGAAGATGGATGCGTCTTCGGTGGCTAAATTGCTCCAACATCAACAACCCCCCCTGAAGAGATGAGTACGTGGAGCGTGTACTGCGACAACAGCTTCACCGACACGCAAAACACCATTGAAACTGCGGTTACGTGTCTGGAAGGAAAAGAGCCAACAACCCTGTTAACATCCCCGACACAGTGCTCTCCTTGTGCGGCTGGAAGAATCAACGGTACCTCCTCGACCGAGCTCTGCTCTCCATGCCCAGCCAACACCTTCAGCAGCTCGACAGAGCTCTGCTCTCCCTGCGCCCCGCGCACATTCAGCATTAGCGGCTCAGCCGAGTGTGACAAGCCCCCCTCAGTATTTGTTGGCGGAATGGGCAATTATAAACAGGTACAAAATCAGTCTAAGTACATTTTTATTAAAAAACTTTCTATTTATTAATATTATACCCTGAATCCCTTCTTGACCGCCCTAATCTTTGGCAAGCATATTTTCTCAACATCGTCATTCTCGGGTAGCAACAGCCTCAAAGTTGCCGTTCCAAAAACTGCGCTGCTAACGTCGATTTCGTTCGCCCCCTCGTAACTCGGTTCGGTGGTCAAGTAGGCTTTGAACTTTCGCGTTACATTGGCCGCCTCCTCGGAGGAGGTTGATGTGGCTGTGGATTTTTTCTTCATGGCGAGTTTTTTGCTGAATGTAGGTACAACAGCCTCGCCTCTCAAACTCTCGTCGTCCAAAAATCCGTTGATGGGCAAACTGTCCCAATTGTAGCACTGCAGGTTAATGTACCTAAATCCATCCTCGGATCCAACCTTGCACTGCAAAACGCCCTCCAACTCCACATCATATTCTTTACAGTCATAGCAGAACGTCCAATAGATGTGATCGGCGTTTCCTGTGGCAAGCCGAGGAGCGAAGCGACGAGTTAGTTTAGAATGTTTAGAATGTACTTAATGGGAGGTGCGAGAACCACACATCCTCGTCGCTTCGCTCCCCGCTGTGCGTACCTCCTAAACCGCTTACTTTCGTAACCGTCTCATTAAGAACGCACGTGTCAGGGAATTTCAATTTCAAGTACTTTTTCTCGAACTTGTTCTTTATCGACGTCCACATACACTTCGACAGCATCGCACCGAGGACGACGACGCGACTTAGATCGGGCTTCCACGTTATCAAAGCACCGTTCAATAGTAGCAGCGGTTTGATGCGCTCGAAGGTGGAGGTTGGCCCGTTCGCGGTTGCGTACGGTCCTGCATCGCGGACTTGATAGTCCACCGGCCAGGGGTATTTTTCTTCCGTGTCGTCTACGGAGTGGAAGTTTGGAGCGAGCCAAGATGTGCCCTCCTGGGAATTTGGATGTTGGGGTTGTTAGAAAAAGAAGAGACACAGAAGCGTACATGATTTGATTTTAGGAAGTAATGCGAACTTGGGCTTACCTTAACCTTGAAACAACGCATCACCAACAGGCCCGACTTTGAGGTCGTCCTGATGACGTTCGTGGCGGGCGTCTCGCCCTCCCCCTCGCCGAAATCGCCAATCGCCAACCGGAAATACCCGTCCTTGTCGATCTTCATGTCAACGTCCTTCAAGGTTTGATTGCGCCTCATCGAGTCAGACTCAGTTTTGGAATTGCCTCCGGAGCGATCGTTGAACACCGTCGCAGCTTCTTTCAAAAACACTTGGATGCTCCAGTACCGTCCCACGGCTGGGGGTTTCCCTTTGAGGATGACTGTGGTCGCGACAGGGTTGGGTTAGTAAGTTTGCATAATTGTGTATGTGTATGTGCTCGCTTCGCTCGTTCGCTCGTAATCCACCTGGCAAACTCAAACACGGCATGCACGCGTTGTGGTCGACCAAACTCGGAAACGGCCCGGCAATGATCGTGCTCAGCGCATCCATAGCGTACGGATTGCCCGGAATGTTAGAGGTCCATGACGTCTTTACACACCACCTGAATAACGGACTGTTCCACCACTTCGGGTGAAGCAGCTTTCTGATCTTGTGTTTCAGCGGGGTAAGGATTAGAACGGTGAAAACGTCAGTGAAGGCGCCGAAATTTAACATGCCTAGGGTTAGGGCGGTAGCGGCGAAGGTTGAAACAGGGGAGGAGCTTATGCTTCTCCACAAGTCCGCCAACGTTTTGGGGGTTATGCTTAGTGCATTCCCTGAAATTAGAGTTGGGGGCCAGCCTAGCATTTTCTGTCAAATCGACGAGGAAAAAATGTGTACAGTAGTCGAAGTCAAAAGCATTCCACTAAAACTCAGGCATGTCAACCAACTTAACTTTAGTTAGTTTGATAGGGATAGCGTCTTTGAATTCTACACACGTTACACGTATATCGTATAATGAGCCTCATAATCATCCTTGACCCAATCAACAAGGTCCTAGGAGGACACGGGCTTCCACTTTTAACCACTCCAATTGTTTGCGGGACGGCGGCCCTATGTGTTGTTTCGTTGCCCTTCACCTCGAGCCTTGTTCATCCGAAGGTGAGAAAATATTTAGAAGTTTTGACAAAGGCTCCAGATTCCGTCACGGGCGAGTTACTCTGCCCTGAAAATAGAGGTGACGAAGGCACATGGTTGAGCGCTTGACGGTGGGCGGGATGGTGGCATTGATACCTGACTTCGAACTCCCTCTCCTTCTCCATCTTCTTGTCGCTCTAAGTGTGGGGGTTTTAGGGGACTTTAGGGATTTTGTTTGTTCCTGCGTTAATTTCTAATTCCTATTACCCCCCACACACAGTCATCTGTCCGCCTTCGCAACATCTGGTTCGTCGTCAACCGCATCTGCTCCGCCTTCGGCCTCCTCCAAACCGTCCCCAACAAAGCCAAGCTCCTAGCCATACACGAGCAAGTCATAGACGAAGAGCGTGAAGCCTTCAACGATAACATTGGTTGTGAAGAATCGAAGCGTGAGATCTTCACGATTCAATTAAATGGCGTGGATGAAAAAGGGTACGAATGTCGTCTCGTCGCTCAGCTCCTCGCTGGGAATACGATTATTACGGTCTTGATGAGACTCCATGAGGAACGAAGTTTCCTCATTTCGCTATCTCCACACTAATACGGCTCGCTACGCTCGTCGCAGAAACATGTTCACGCCTTTGGGGAGGTACATCTTCTCCGTGGACATGATGCTGAGGTTGAAGCGTCGCTTGAGGTTCGCGAAATACGTCAATTCTCTGCCTCCTTCCACTTTGAATCAGCCATCCTCGGTTGAAGTGAATGCTCCGATTGTCATAGTTGGTCTGCCTAGGACGGGGAGCACCATGATTAGTCGATTGTTGAGTGCTGATCCTAATTCGAGGAGTCCTCTTTATTGGGAGCTCGCTCACGACAGTGACGATGTCAGTCCTGCTGATCCTGCGAAGGCGAATTTAGATTACAGGGCGAAGGTGAGCCTCGCCTTAAGAACATGAACAGGATCACTAAATTTTAACACACTACACTACACAGCCCGTCGACGATGGATTCGCGAAGCTTTCCCTTTTCTCCCCCAACGGCCTCGCCGAGTTCTTCAAGTTCCACAAAGTCGGCGCTACCGAACACGAGGAAATCACAGGATTCTCTCGCAGATACTTTTACGACATGGAGACCGCCTTGCTGTCCCCGGAAGCTCAGAGGAAGAGGCTGGAGTGGCAGGCGAGCTCGAACGTCGACAGGTCGTTCCTCGCCACGCACTTGGCGGTCTGGTTCCGCCTTCAACCGCGAGCGCGGGGGGGAGAGTACTGGGTCATCAAGAGCCCCGCCTACACTGCCTGGCTTCCGGAACTCGCCGCCGCCTTCCCCAACGCGAGGTTCGTGTTTACGAGTAGGGACCCGAAGTCGGTTTTGCCGAGTTTGTGTGGGTTGAACGAAGTCGCCTCGAGCATCAAGTTCAACTATAGGAATGGACGCGACCTCGCCCCGTTGGGGGAGGGGGTGGTGGGGAGGTGAGAAGAGGAGCTGCGAGGAGCGAAGCGACAAGCATTAAGATCATTAAGAACATTATGAACATTATGAACGCTCTAAACTAACTCGTCGCTTCGCTCATCGTAGAATCAGCGGCTACGCCAAACAACAAGAAATTTTCATCAAGGACCAGCCCGAAAAGTGCCTCGCGCTTAGCTACAGGGAAATGGTGAAGGAGGTGAGAGGGTGGGACGTTAGGGAGGAGGGGATGGAGGAGGGGGTAGGATACTGCCACACATTTTTAACAAATCAAAACTTTTCGCAGCCGCTAACTTGCGTCAACGAGATTTACAAGCACGCCGGAAAAGAATTTACTAAAGAAATCGAGGCGTGCATGAAGGCACACATGGACAACAACAAAAAGGGCAAGCACGGAAAGGCAGTCTACTCTTTGGACAAGTTTCAGTTGTCTGAGAAGATGATCGAGGAGGAGGTGAGATATAGCGAGGAGCGAAGCGACGAGCTGGAAATGCGTTGATTTCGTGTGAAATTCGGATGCGCTAGTAGCCTCAGTCTAAATAACGACGCCACTATCGCAGCTACGTAATTCTAACTCATTAAGATCAATCTTCATGCGACTCGCTACGCTCGTCGCAGTTTGCTGGGTACCAGCAATTCTTGTAGGGGAGAGGGGGGGGGGAGAAGGAGGGTATGACGTAGGGTTGTGGAATTTAATTTTTAACATAGCAAGCCATTTGGCAAAACGCCATTTTGGAATTTTTAAAATGAACAATTTCATTCTCAAGTTACTTTGGGCTGCACGGGCTTTCGTGCCAAAAATTTGCAAAACGCCAAGCCCAGCATGCCTCCTACCCTTTCAGTCATCCCTCCTCCGCCACTACCACCACCTCCTCCCTCCTTTTCCTTCTTCTTGCTCATTAATCTATTCACCCCAAATTGCAGTAACCCAAACAACCTCAATATTAAAACCACCACTACATTCAACACCGGCGTTCTCTTACTGTACTCGTACAGCTTCGTCAGCTGCACCCAGCTAGTGCAGAGAATCCAAAACACGACTTCAACTCCCACTAAAGCCCAGGGGTGCGCGTCGCGTCCCCAAGGAAAGTTGAAAATATTGTCCGGAGCGTCGTTCTTCGGTGGCTTCGCGTTTTCGTAAATCTTGACCATTTTATCACACACAGTTTCCATATCAAACTGCTTGCTAACCTCCACGCTATTCTCTGCCATCCTCTTCCTCAATTCCTTATCCTCAATAATTTCCAAAGTCCTCATATAATACTCCTCTTGCTTCGTAATCGCGTATCCGTTATTCTCAACTAAATGCTCCGAACATCCACCCTCAACAATCACCGGCAATCCACTAGCACACGCTTCCAACGTAACATTCCCAAAAGTTTCACACCCGCTAGGAAATAAAAATATATCACTACTAGCGTACGCAACACTCAGTTCAGGTTGACCTAACCATCCCGTGCATTTGACGTAATCCTCTTCAAGCCTTTCTTGAATAATCTTCAAATAAGGTCCATCTCCAATAACTAGTCCCTTAACATTATTATTATTATTATCCCTCCCTTTAAGTTTCTCCATAACCTGAATATACCTCTCCGGATTCTTCTCCACGACCAACCTTCCACAATAACAAACCACGACATCGTCTATGTTGAACCCCATTTTCTTCCTCCATTCTTCACTCCTATGCTCTCTATTAAACTTTCGTAAATCAACAGGTCTACCCCACATCTTAACCTCAACACATTCCTTCAAATTATAATCAGGACTACGTAATAAACGACGGTAATATTCTGTAGGAACGTACAACTCGGGAGTGAAGGAATAGGTGTGACGCATGTAATTTTCTAGGATTATTTTTATCCATGACGCTTCGTAGTAATCCATGTAAAGTATATAATCAGAGTGAAATGTTGCTATATAACGTGTTTGTGTTGTGTGTGCGTAGGTAAGGAGATCGAGGTTTAAGAGATCAGGGACTGTGGAGTGGATTATTGAAGGGTTGAATTTTTTTATTGCATTTCGAGCGGAAACGTTAAGACGGAGACCGAGTTGGTATTCGTATATTTCCATTACAGGGAGTTTCAGAGCTTCAACGAAGATTATTGAGCGGCGCTTTACTACTTCTGTGTGTAACTCCAACGGGATGCTTTCTAAGTATTTGTCAACATTCCTTAAATCACCGCTGCAGGTGGTTAGGATGCAGATTTCGCAGAGGGGGTCGGATTGGAGAAGGTGGGATTCGATTTTACGGATTGTGGAAGTCACGCCGTCGATTACGCAGTAGCAGGAGGTTTGGATTAGGATTCGGAGGGGGCGAGGAGGGGAGGACATGGTGATGGCAAGAGGAGGACGGGGAGGGTGGGGGTGCCGTGGGTTTTTGATTTTTGGGTGAAGAGGAGGTTCTGAGACTACTTGAGAAGTTCAGGATCGTGGGAGAATATTTCGGTTGTGACGCTGGTAATGTGTGCTAAGCGCTTTACGGATGGTATCCCAATGTGCTTGGGTGAAAAAAGTGGACCGCCGATGGAATGGGGGAGGTGAATATTTTAACTATTGGGATGGAGGCGGTAGGGGAAGAAAAAGGATGTGAGCGCGGTGGGAATTGGAAAGGGAGGCGGGTCTGAGTAATAGAAGGCGTATATGCGCTCGTTGGTAGTTAACCAGGCACTAGTGGATTTCCACTTTCCACATGTGTTCATATCTCCCGAAACAACATCGATTCCGAAACCCTTCCCCTAAACGAACCAAACCCATTTCCCACACACAACCACGCCAAAACGATGAGCGGCCAAATCCTTTGCAAATCAATCTCCTGCGCCGACTCCTCCGGCAAGATGTGCTTCCATTCCTTCAATCGACGTGCCGTCTTACCTTCCGACATCCACATAAAGATCCGCTACTCCGGAGTCTGCCACTCCGACATCCACTGCGGCAAAGGCGACTGGGGGAAGAAAATTTACCCGCTTTGCACGGGGCATGAGATTTTGGGGGATGTTATTGCTGTTGGTTCCGATGTTAAGAAGTTTAAGGTTGGTGACGTTGGAGGGGTAGGGTGCTTCGTTGACAGCTGCAGGGAATGCGAGGAGTGCAAGGAGGGGGATCAGCAGTATTGCTCGGGAACTAATTCTAATGGGTTAAGCGGGTTCAGGGGCACGTACGCGCATAAGGAGACGGAGAAGTTGGTTCCGGGGGGGATTACTCAGGGAGGGTACAGTACTGATATTGTGGTGGATGAGAACTTCGCGGTGAAGGTTCCGGAGTCTCTCAACAGGCCGGAGGCGGCGCCGCTGCTTTGCGCGGGGATCACGTGCTTCAGCCCATTTATTCAGGCTGGAATTAGGCCCGGTATGAAGGTTGCTGTGGCCGGGCTTGGTGGACTTGGGCACATGGCTGTGAAGGTGAGGCCAGTGCGAGGAGCGAAGCGATGAACTGGGAATGCGTTAATTCCGCGAGTTACTACGAGGAGCGGAGCGAAGAGCATTAAGATCTCACACTAAACTAACTCATCGCTTCGCTTCTCACTCGGGCTTCGCCCTCACCTCGTTAATTCTCCTCGCAGATCGCCAAGAAACTCGGGGCCGAGGTCACGGTCTTGACTCGCTCCCCTTCCAAGGTCGAGTCCGCTATGGCCATGGGCGCGTCCAATGTCGTGGTAACCTCGAACGAGGCCGAGGTCAAGGCCGCCGCGAAGTCGGTTAACTTGCTCTACAACTGCATCTCTGCAAGCCACGACATGGTGTTCTACCTGAGCTTTTTGAAGAACCGCGGGACGATGATCGTGGTCGGGCTACCCCCCGAGCCCATCGCGAATTTGAAAGCGGGGACTTTGGCTGGCCGCGGGCTGTCAATCAAGGGAAGCATGCTCGGAGGAATGAAGTCGACCCAAGAGATGATCGACTTCTGCGCCCGCCACGGAATCGTTTCGGACATTGAGCTCATCCCGGCCACCCCCGAGGCCGTCGATGTTGCTTGGGAGCGCACCATGAAGAGCGACGTCAAGTACAGGTTCGTTCTGGACACGGCAGCGACGTTGGGACAGGAGTTTGACGAGAGGGCGGCGAAGAAGGCGAAGCTGAGCTAGGGTTAGGATGGGGGGGGCTGGTCAAATGAAATGTGAAAGTGGAAGTGAATAATTACATGATAAGTGATGTTGTGTTTTATTTAAAAAGTTTGAAGATTTTGTGCAAAATTATAATTTAGTTGGGTCTTTGGGTAGCACCTTGGTAGGGTTACCCACGTCATAATGGACCTCTCTTCGGTGTTTTCTGAGACTGTTTTTGGCCCTCACTTTGCAAATGCATTCAGGCTCTGGACATCTCAACCATTTCTCCGTCAAGTTAACATAGTTATGTTTGCTTTCCTTGTATATTTTAATGTGTTTGAGGTTGTTTGCGGTGTAAGTGCAACCGCTCTCTCTGCAGCGGTACCAGTAGCTTATGTCGGAGTTGTGAATATCCTGGGTGTGTCTTTTGAGATGGCCGACTGATTTGGCAACGAAGGTGCAATCATCTTGGTCGCAGGAGTAGCCCGAACTTCGCTGAGGTTTTGGTTAAGTCGTTACCGTTGTTACCGTCGTTACCAGTAATAGTGCAGGTTTTGTTGGGTTTTGTGCAATTCAAGGGCGCTTTCTGTTTTGCCCCAGAAGCCGCAGTGCTGTTCTTGGCAGGGACCTTCCCGTCTTTATATGACCGCCAGTCATGCCATGCCATGTGGGGTATCGGTGCCCACAAACCAGCCGTGCTTTTTCACTGTCTGGATGACGCCCGGGCCAGGAGTTATATTGCGGGCCTTCGTTCCGACGGTAAAGTCGTCAAGGTTGCTCTTAATTGACATGACCCCAGCTCCAGGCCCCTTCGAACTTTTCACTTGGGGTCATATAGGCGGCACCAGAGTAACACTATCTAAATGATCATCCGCTGAGCGTTCTTTTATCGAAGGTTGTTGTTCGTTTTGTCGCGCGCCATCTGATTGACCGTCATCACTGCTGTTTTCGAAGAGCATGGCAGCGGGTAGACGGTCATTGTCATTCATTAGTACTAGATCGTGAACACACACGCAGTGACGTTGTGTGGAGTTGGATATAGGATTAATTGTTAATGGTGACGTATTGGCGCCTGGGGGTGAACGTAACGTGGGTTCGAATTAAAGCGACGAAACGTGTCGCAGGGATTTCGTACGAGACCCGGCGATATCCCGAACTACAAGTGTCCAAACCCTTTTCCATAACACATTCCAGATTTTACGAGTATTGCCATTTTCACACTGTTATTGTAAAATCAACTACTTAAGCACTGAGTGCACCGATTTCTCGTTAGTTTAGGCGAGCCTCCTGGTCATATACAATCGGTTTCTCTGCGTAAACCCTACCTAAATTCTGCGTAAATCCTGTTAGGGTTACCTCCCCCCACCCGCCGTGATATCAAATTATCGCCCAGCCGTCCCCCCCCGACATGCCCCTCCCCCCGCCTCCCCTCACCAGCGGGGAGCCAGCCCCGCCGTTCTCCTCCATCAGGTCCGGCCGAAAGAAGCTGCCCCACCCCCCTTCAGCTCGTCCAGTTTCAGAAAGCCACCTCCACCTCCCCTAAACCTGAGCGCTCACCTATCGCAGGCACAACCCGAGCCTCCTCCTAAAATGCCTCCTACAACTCCCGTAAATAAGCGCGCTGGGGTTGACATAAACGTTCCGCAGTTTAAACCAAAGGTGCCCAGTCCAAAGGTATCCCCCCCGAAAACCTTGCCAGAACATCATCTCCCCATCCCCGCCCCAACCTCCATCCCCGCTCCCGCCCCCAAAATTCTCGCCCCTCGTACTCATCGCCCCCCCGCCCCCGCCGTCCCCTTCATCCCCAACAACCGCGTAACCACTCACTTCAAAGACACATCCTCGCTCGCCCCTTGCCAGCCTCCTCCCCCCCTCCAAGTCCAACTACGTCCTCCCCACGACGAAGCCATCAGCGTAGCTTCAGACGACCTGTCCAACATTTTCATAAAATCGGCCCCTCCATCATCGGCGCTCACCATACCCCCAACTCCCATCCACACCAAACGCTACAAAATCCCAGGAGACGTCTCCTCCTCCGACGACGATAACGATGACGACACCACCACCAACAACAGCATCTACGACGATAACTTAACCTTCGATAGCAACATTCAGATCATTCCCACCAACATAATTACCTCCCCGTTTTCAGTATGGCACGCTACTAAACCTCAACACGAGCTTCTACCAATGTCAATCACCTTGAAGCCCTTTTTGCAGAATGACGGTCCCACGATTCCCCAGGTGAGCCCTCGACAGCGAGCTCGCGAAACGCGACGAGACTGGGAATGTGGTAAATTCCGTTCGTTATTCTGCGGAATCGTTGGTGTCGTTTTTTCTTCGCTACTCGTATCTAACACTGTCTCGCTTCGCTCGGTCTGCTCCTCGCTACGTCGTTCGTCTTAGCCACCCGCGAACGCCGCCCTTCACCTTCCACCCCGCTACGTACGCTGCAGGGAGTGCAAGGGATTTTTGAATATGTATGCGCACTTTGAGAGGCATTCGTGGCTGTGTGGGTTCTGCTCGGTATTTCATGACCTTCTTTATGGATTCTTTCCTAGGCCGGAGGTGGAGAGGTTGCACCCGGAGAAGGTAGGGGGGGGGCGACGAGGACGAACGCATCAAAACTACGAAACTACCAGCTCTAACACACGCTCGCTGTTCGCCGCTCGTCGCAGATATACGATCACTTTTACGGGGAGAGAAAGGACATGACGACGCCCGTCGTCACCTTCCCGATGGCGAGCAACTACAGAATCGTCCCGACACTCCCCATACCCATTTATGTAGTTGCGGAGGCTGGGTACACTTTACCAAAAAACACTGTTGGTTGTGTTTTTGTGGTGTCTTCGAAAAGCGTGACTGCGGTGTGCAGCGATAACAGCTGTTTCACCTTGTCCGACTTCGAAGACCTCATAATACCCGCTCCTTTGGCCAGGTGAGAAGCTGCGAGGAGCGAAGCGACGAGGAAAAACATGATATTTAAGCGATTAATCTGGAGGCGCTGGTAGCATTAGACTGAATGCACAAGCAGCTTGAGGAGCACGCGCAATTCTAACTCTTAATGCTTGTCGCTACGCTCGTCGCAGCTTCAGACACAAGGACGTCGGGGCGGTCCAGAACGTCGTCGACGGAGTCCTGAAAAATTCACCGCCCGCGGCCCAGGACGTGGACTTTGAGCGCGCGCTGACCATTGCCGCCAACATCGCCTCGTATTTGGGGGGAGGGGAGCTAAACCTAGTGAGAAGCTGCGAGGAGCGAAGCGACGAGCTGGGAATATAATTAATGTCGTAGTTCGTCGGCGCTAGTAGCTTTAGTCTAAACGCACAAGCGGCTTTCATCGCTACGTAATTCTAACCCGCTGACGAATTTTTTCATGCGACTCGCTACGCTCGTCGCAGGTCTCCAACACCTTCTCGCCAACGCTTGATTTTGCGACGAAATTCTCCAAATTCACCATTCAGTGTAACACGTGCACTGCAGTTGTTGACACCGCGGGCGTTGAGCGAAACAACTTGACCATTCAGAAGATGGGTAACGGTGGGAGCGTGGATGAGGGCTATTATGATGTCACAATTCGGATAAGGTGCAGGTGAGACAAAGCTTTACAGCGAGGAGCGAAACGACGAGCTGGGAATACGATAATTTAAGGGAGTGGCAATGCGAAGCGGCGTAGATTTAGTCTAAACGCGCAAGCCCCTTTCTTCGCTACGCAATTCTAACTCGTCAACGCCGATCTTCATGCGACTCGCTCGTCGGTGCGCTTCGCAGCCGGGCCTTGCGGGTGACTGGGATCAGCGGCCCCGGAGTGATAAAATCCGAAATCCCTCCGTTTTTGCCGAGGGACGGATCTTCGCTTCTTCATAACGGCGACCCCTCTCGGGTGGCGCTGGAGATGCTGGAAGACGACATGATCTCCGCCTTCACTGTCCCCAAGTGCTCGTTGGACGCCACGTTCAAGGTGAATTTGGAGTTTGACTTTCGCGACGCCGACGCGACGAACTCGTACAGGAAGGTGGAGCTGTCGGGGTGGGCGATGATGCAAATGAGTTGTGTGTTCACGGACAAGGACAACAATCGCTTCTTGACCGTTGGGAGTAGGGCCTGGGACGCGACAATGGATACTGGGGCGGTGGCCAAGGGTTTGAGTGTGTTGGGGTGGTGAGACGCAGCGAGGAGCGAAGTGACGAGCTGGGAATGGCGACGAGCTGGGAATAGGAGGATTGCGGGAGTAATGAGCCTCCATGAGGAGCGAAGCGACGAGTTTCGCTATCTCCATCACTAACACACTCGCTTCGCTCGCCGCTCCCCGCTCCCCGCTCCCCGCTCGCCGCTCCACCCGTCGCAGGGTCGACACCGTGTCGAATTCAGCCATTAACTTGCTCAATGGCGACGCGTCGGTGGGGAAAGTGGAGGAGGGTAGGAAATTGGTGAGAAATTACGCTGGCAGGTTCTTCAACAAGTTTCAGAGTAACGCAAACAGTGCTCACTTGCTGAAGTTCATACCGGTTTTGTGTTTAGGGTTGGAAAAGTCCCCCGGTTTTAGGAGCGACTTGGAGGAGAGCGTGAGGTCTCGGTACTTGCAGGCGTTGGGTAGGGGAAAGGGGTGGCTGGGAAAGATCGCAGCCCCAGCCTTTTTAAATTTAAACGCGGAGGAGGAGGGCGAGGGGGGTGTGTGGTGGTGGGGGTTGGGGATTGGTGAGGACGAGGAGGACGCTGACTGGTGGCCAGAGAGCGTCTTGAAGCGGTCGTTGCCTTTAAGTAAGGTTAGAATGGAAAGGCTTGATTGCTGCTATTGTCTGTGTGACGGTTTGACCTTGACCATATTGAGAAGGAAAGAAGCAGGGGAACAGGCGCTTCGCGACGCTGTCGACTCGCCCGTGGTCACGCAGCTGCTCGCATTCTGCGAGGTCGGAGTCAAAATCAGGGTGGAGGAAGAGGACGACAACAACCCAGGCGCGAGGCAATTCTTCGAGAGGCTCATTGAGGACCGGGGATCATGGGTCGGGGGAAGTTTTACCTTGATGGATTACACTAGGTATTTGGATGGCAGTGGGATTGCTGCTGCTAGCAAGGAATTTGGGGGTAGGGGTGTTATTGGAATGGGGCGTGGGCGAGTCGCGAGGCCGGCCTATAACTACAACGGAATCAACAGCCCGGCGAAGGGAGTGGGGAGCCCACCCAAGAGCTTCAATTTTGCGCCCCCGCCTCCAATCGTTGGCGGCCACAACAATTTTGCTCCGCCGCCCCCTCCTCCTCCACCTACGAGCTTCTCTTACTAAAAACTGTAAATTAGCTAAAAGAAATGTGAATATAATTTTTACTCCAAAACACAGAGCTATTTTTCTTTGCTCTCTATTTAAACCTATTATTACTTCATGTTGCCGAAGACGGCGTCGGCATCGAAGGTCAGGTTGCTGACTTTCAACCCCACACCCCTCTTCTCCTGCGTGGCAACAACCTTAGGCGCCAACCCTGCCTTGCCGAAGCGGCCCTCAGCGGCCCTCATTTCTCCTGGCCCCACTGCGTTCTCCTTCTCTGCCCCGTCCATCTCCCCAACGACACCAACTTCTTCGATCTTTTTCACCTGGCTTTCTTCCTCGCCCCGTTCCTCCTCCACGACGACCTCCGACCACACCTTTTCGGTCTCCTTCTCTTCGACCTTCTCTTCCACCTTGGCCTTCTCGGTGGCTTTGGCGTCGTCCTCCTTGTCTTCTTCTCCCTTCTCTTTCTCCCCTTCGAAGTCGCTGAGGTCCGAGTCGTCAAATTCAAGG
>BLQM01000235.1:41967-64705 GCA_012489335.1 Triparma laevis f. inornata
GGAAGGGAAGGGAAGGGAAGGGAAGGGAAGGGAAGTGTTAGCTGGGAAAGAAAGATATATCTCAAAACCTAATCAAATAACTTTTTTGTCATCTCACCTTTCGCTTGGCAATCGTCAACGGGTTCTCCATGTACTTCTGAACGACCCACTGCTCCCCGTTCCCTCTTGTCTTGGCGTCCACGTAGTCCAAGATCTTGGGGAGGTCCTTGAACGTGGCGATACCTGCGACGAGCGAAGCGAGCCGTGTTAGAATTGTGTAGCGACGAAACGACCTTCCGCTCCTCAAGCGCTTGAGCATTTAGACTTAAGCTACGTCGCTTCGCATTGTTACTCCCTTAAATTATCGTATTCCCAGCTCGTCGCTTCGCTCCTCGCAGCGAAGCCTTGTCTCACCTCTTCCCCTAGACTTGCCAGCTGGCTTAACGATCCACAGGTTGTTGCTAACGACGCCATCCAATGTCTTCTGGAGCGGGTCCACAACCGCCTCGAGGGAAGAGAGCGCCTCCACAATCTCGTTGACGTCGCTCTGTGTGATAACCCTAACCTTGGCAAGGTCCTCGCCGATGACAATTCTATTCTCCAACAATTTCCTTAACTTCCTGTTCTCGTAGGCCCTAATCTGGCTCGCCGTGGGGCCGTCGTCCTTCTTCTTGCCGGGGATGATGCCGGTGTTTAAAAGCTGATACTCCTTTTTCTCGTCCTCCTTCAAAAACGAATCGACGGTCTCGGGAATAACATCAACGTCAAACTCGCTGGAGTCGACGGCCTTCCAGAGCCAGGCGTCTCCCTTGGCAATCAACTCGCTCTCGATGTCCGAGACCATACTCGCGTGGGGTTTCTTGGTGTCGTCGATAAAGGTGTCCTCAAGACCGTAACCCCGCTTCTTAACGATGTTCATAAGCACCTTGAACATGCGCTCGTTGACTTCGAGCTTGGACGAGTTGAGGGTGTTCGAGTCGAGGTCTTCGCCCTTAGAAACATCAACATTCCCGACGTCGACTCCCTCTATGTCGAGGCCGAACCTGCGACGAGCGTAGCGAGTCGCATGAATATTGTTATTTATGAGTTAGAATTACGTAGCGACGAAAGGTGCTTGGGCGTTTAGACTGGAACTACTAGCTCAGACGAGTTGCGACCGTAATTGACGTATTCGCAGCGAGGAGTGAACGACGACAGCGAGGAGCAAAGCGACAAGCATTAAGATTATTATGAACTAACTCGTCGCTTTGCTCCTCGGACTACGTCGCTCCACTTCACTGTTACTCCCGTAATCCTCCCATTCCCAGCTCGTCGCTTCGCTCCTCGTGGCGCCTCACCTGCCGGCCTGGATCAAAACAAGTTTGAGGAGCGCCTCGGCGCGGACGCAACGGTAGTCGTCCAGGAACTCAGCGAGCTCGTTGTGCTGACTGAGGTCGTAGCCTCGGGGGAAGATGGCGTCCTCCGAGACGCTTGCGAACCACGACAAACTACGCAGGGATTTTAAAAGGCCGACCTTCGTTGTGATGGCCGTGTTCTTCAGGAAGTGGTTGGTGAGTTGCCAGGGCTGGAACATGTTGATCTTCGAGTCAGAACTCCTCAGCGTCCACTTCAGGTCGAAGTAGGGCGAGTCCCTGTCCTCGTTGAAGAACCAGCCTCTTTCGATGAGGTCCTCCTTGACGCAGGGGTACCAGCCGGTCATGGAGAAGACAAATTGATCCTTCTTCACGCCGTTCTTCTTCTTCCAGTCGGCGTAGTCCCTGCGACGAGCGTAGCGAGGAGCGGCGAACGAAGCGAGCGTGTTAGCGGCGGAGATAGAGAAAACGAAGAGTGGAGCGACGAGCTGAAATATCACGAATACATCGTCGCTTCGCTCCTCGCTGGGCTTCATCCTCGCTGCTTCGTACCTGGGTCCGACCACCTTGCCAGAGCCCTTCTTGTGTTGCGAGAGGCGGTTGCCGAGGGTTGACGCCTCCTCCGCGGAGAGGGTTTTGACGACCTTGCCGTCAGGCCCCTTGATTTGGACACCTTCTGGGTCTTCGCTCGTGGAGATTTCTTTGGCCTTTTCGATGGCCTTGGCGGGACGAGAAAGGGGGGGCTTGAAATTGGTGGCGGTGGGCTTGGCCTTGGGCTTGGAATTTGCTGCTGTTGTTGTTACGGCTGCTTCATTTTCCTCTTGGGAATTAGTTTCGCCATCTTCTTCCTCGGGGCCCTTGTCCTCGGCCTTCTTCTCCCACTTGGCCTTGAGCAATTTTTCTCTTCGGTGAAGCTGCGGCGAGCGAAGCGAGCGTGTTAGCGGCGGAGATAGCGAAAACGAGGAGTGGAGCGACGAGCTGAAATTGAGCGACGAGCTGAAATCACGAATACATCGTCGTTTAAATCAAACGAGGAGTGGAGCGACGAGCTGAAATATCACGAATACATCCTCCTCGCTGGGCTTCGTCCTCGCAGCTTCTCACCTGCTTCTTCTTTAGCTCCTCCTCCAACTTCTTCTTCTCGTTCTTCTCCTTGAGCTTGGCGAGCTCCTGCATCTGTTTCTCCTTAATGCGGGCGTTTCTGGCGGCGTTCTCTTCCTTCTTCTTCGCGAGCTCCTCCGGCTCGATCGGTTCGCCCTCGACGACGCCGACGGGGAGCTTGCTAGTTAAATTTGTTGGTTTGGCCTGCATGCTCTTGGTGCGCTTTCTAACGGCGGTGACAGCGCTGCCGACGCCCAGGTCTGGGCTCTCCTGCTTGTCGCTGACCTTGAGCTTCTTGGCGGAAGCTGTTCCCGCCCCATCGTCCTGGCTGCTGAGCTGCTTGAGGTTAGGAGGGGACATGGCCGCTCCGGCGATGCCTGCGACGAGCGTGGCGAGGAGCAGCGAGCGTGTTAGTGGTGGAGATAGCGAAAACGAGGAGTGGAGTGACGAGTTGAAATCACGAATACATCGTCGTTTCGCCCAAACAAGGAGTGGAGCGACGAGCTGAAATATCACGAATACATCGTTGCTTCGCTCCTCGCTGGGCTTCGTCCTCGTGGAGACTCGCCTGTCGTCTTAACCAGGATCTTCTCCTGTGTGATTTTCTTCAGGGCGTTCTCCTTGATCCTCTTCTTTTTTAACTCTTCCTTCTTCTCCTTGAGCTCCTTGGCCTCCTTCTCCGCCTGAACTTTGGCCTTGATCTCGGCAACCTGCTTCTTGTACCTGCCCTTGTGCTCCTTGCGAAGTTGAACGACGCGGTCGTACTTCTGCTTGTCCAAGGCGGCCTGCGAACACGTGACGAGCGTAGCAAGTCGCGTGAAAGTTGGCGCTAATTTGTTAGAAATGTGAGGCGATGATAATGATAGAAATGTGAGGCGATAATATTGATGTCGCTGCTACATTTGAAGCTACTAGCACAGGCGAATTACAACCGTAAATGTCGTACTCCCGGCGAGGAGCGAAGCGACGACTTCATAGACAAACCCGTTCTCTACTTTACGAGGAGCGAGCGACAAGTTCATAGAAAGCCTATTCTCTACTTTACTCGGATTCGCTCCGAGTTCATAGACAACGCGTTCTCTACTTTGCTTGTCGCTTCGCTCCTCGCAGTGCTTTACCTGCTCCTCCTGCGAAATTTGGGTTTTCACCTCCCTGGTGAGTTTGTTCTTCTGGCTGAGTTTAGTGGTGGCTGAGAAGCCGACCTCTGTGGAAGGGGGGGGAGGGGGGAGGGGGGGTTAGAATGAAGTGAAGGATAGAATGGATGCTGATATGATGACGGAATGAATGTATTTACCTTTCTCTTGTTGCTTGCGCCTCATGATAGCCTTCTTCACGAGGGCCTGCTTCTTTTTGAGACGGCGCTGCTCCTGGTCGACCTTCGCCTGCTCCTCGTTCACGCGCTGGGCGCGCTTTTGCTCGGCGACGTTCTGCAGCCAGACCCTGTGGCGGTCATTCATGGTGTTGTCGACCGGGACGGGGCCGAGCCCCTCCATGTCGTCGTCCTCCGAATCGTCGTTCGCGGGAGCTTTCTTCTTCTTGACGACCTTCTTCTTCTTCTTCTTGACGACCTTGGTAGGGTTAGCAGCAGGTTTGGGCTCCTTCTTGGCCGCCGCGGGCTCGACGCCCATGATGATGCTGTGCCCTTTGTTGGTCGTGACCTGCGGAATTCCCTGCTCTTCGAAGCCGGCCTCGAAGCCTCCGCCATTCAGCAGTCCGAAGGCACCATCTTCGTTGTCGTCGTCGTAATCGTCCGAGTCGTCGTATTCGTCCTCGTCCTCCTCGTCGTCGACGGCTTCCGCGGCGTCGTAATTGGGGTTACCATAAGCGCCGCCATTGGTGAACGTGGGCATGATAAACTGCGGGGGGGGTTAGAGTTGGTTGTTGAGGATTGGTGGTAGATTTGTGGTAAATTTTTCGTACCTCCTCCGGGTTGGCTTCATCTTCTTCCTCCTCCTCGTCTTCGCCATCTTCCACTTCGTCGTAGTTGAAGGGGTAGGGGATGGGGTCGTGGTCTTGCTCATCTTCGTCCTCGTCCTCGTCCTCGTCCTCATCGTCCACGGCGTTGCGAGCGAAGTCGAAGTTCTTGGCACCGCTCCAGCTGCGGACCGCAAAGGCTGGCGCCGTGTTTTGGGGAGTTTGGGCGAGCGAGCTGCAACGAGCGTAGCGACGAGTGTTTATGAGGTTGGCGTTAATTTGTTAGAAATGGGTGGGGGGGGTGGTGGCGTCGATGTCTAGACTGGAGCTAGTAGGGTTGGTAGATTGTGGCGTGCTCGGCGAGGAGCGAAGTGACGAGTTCATAGATAACGCGTTCCCTACTTTACAAGTAGCGAAGCAACAAGTTCAAAGACCATGAGTCCTCGTTCATAGACAGCGTGTTCTCTTCTTTACGAAAAGCGAAGCAACAAGTTCATAGACCTTAATTGTCGATATTCCCAGCTCGTCGCTTCGCTCCTCGCGGCTTCGCACCTGCTCGGACTCTGGCCATAACCAGTGCCATCGCGAGGAGGCGTCGGAAAGTGGTTGTCAGTCAAGGTCTCGGGAAGCGGGTGCGGCTTGGGCGCCTCCGAGCCCTCCACGCTGATGTTGTTCGGGTTGGCCAGCAAGTCTAGGGTGAAGGACTCGGAGGCTCCGAACGCTCCAAATACCTCCGCTCCATCTTGTTGACTATCGTTGGTCAACGGAGCGAAACCAAGGCGGCGCTGAGTTTCTTCGAGGGACTCGGAAGGGGTGGAGGAGACAACGTCGGGGACAACGTCGGAGGTTGAATTGGGAAGATGCGGCTCCGAAGATGCGGGGCGCGGGAGGGGGGCGGAGACAATGGCGGAGGGGTTGTCTGTATTGTACGGCAGTGGGGAAACAGTATTTTCAGTTTGAGTGGGTTGGGTGGGGGAAAGGGCAGTAGGGGGGAGGGGTTGTTGTGTGGGAATGGTGTTGGTGGGGGGGGAAGGGAGGTGGGGGGCGATTCGGGGAGGAAATCGTCGTTCATGGTGGATTAAAAGTGGAAAATCTTTTGAATTGTTATTTGTTTATCTGAGATCTCATCTTGAATGTGGCGTCCCTGCTGGTAAATGAATCTATATGTCTTTTATAAAGTTAAGTGCTGTGTTCGTGCTGTGTTCGCCCACCATGCCTCCTTCTAAGCCAGAAAAGCTTCGACTGCTCACGTTGAACATTTGCGTCCACCTGCCCGGCGGTCGAAATGCGTACAACATCGCGCTGGTGAAGAATTCATCAGCAGGCGTCTTTGCGTTGTTCGTGATAGGTTTTGGCTTGTCTGACATCTCGAATGCTGGGCTTTGTGTGCTGCTGGTGTTGTTGGCGCTTCCTTTAAGCGTGATAGTCGCCCAGCCCTGCTCCATGTTCTTGTCGGCGGTTATTTTCGCGCTCAAGAGGGACCAGTTCAGTGAGTTCAAGAAGGAGAGGATTGACATGCTATTTGACGAGGGTATTTTGCAGCAGTACGATGTCATCACAGTGCAAGAGCTCTACGGGGGGTGGTTCGTCGGGTCGCGTTACTACCAGAACTACATGAAGGACGTGTGTAAGAAGGCTGGCTTGGGCTATAGTTGTTTTGCGGGGAGGCCCAAGTTGCCCAGGATCTTATTTGATCAGGTGAGGCGAGCGAACAAGCAAACGAGCGAAGCGAGCCGAGGAGTGAAGTGACGAGTTGTCATCGTCATCGTCATCGTCCTTGTCGTTTGTTTTTTATTTATGTGCATCGCTAACTGAAATGGCTCGCGCAGGGCTTGGCCATCTTTTCGAGGCACCCCATCATGAGGTCCAAAAGGCACGTCTTTAGCAGACAGTCGATTTGGGACTACATGTTCGTCAGCAGGGCTTCGTTGTACGCTGAAGTCGCGGTAGGAGACAGTGGGATAGCGCACGTGTTCACGCTTCACACGGCGCCTAGTTTGGATGACATGAAGAAGAGGACGAAGCTCGCCAGTCTGTTGGCGGAGAGGGTAAGAAGCTGCGAGGAGCGAAGCGACGAGATACCAAAACTATATTTGCGCGAGTTGTCCGGTTGCGCTAGTAGCCTCAGACTAAATGCTCAAGCCGCCTTCGTCGTTACGCAAATCTAACTTGTTTACGCCAATCTTCATGCGACTCGCTTCGCTCGTTGCATCACAGGTCCCCACAGTTAGGGTTCAGGGCAGCGAGCTGTTCAAGTTCATAGGGGAGATGGTGAAGGGGGGGGAGGGGGGGAGGGGAGGACGGGGGTCACGGTGGTCATGGGCGACTTCAATATTCGCGCTGGAGAGGGCGACTACAACTACTTCTCGGAGAATTTGGGCTCGGAGTATGGTTTAGTTGACATCACCAAGAAAAAGGACGGCGGCTGGGACAGCACTTTTGGGGTGAACGACAAGAACGGAAAGCCTGTAGAGACCTTGCTGACTTCGCCGGGGCTTAGAGGCAAGCCTCAGACTTTAGATTTCATCTTCACCGACGCAAAGCCCTTGCAGGAGTCGAGAGTTTTGTTGCTAGAGAATAAGGATGAGAGCACTAGGGATAAGTTCCAGTGCGTCAGCGACCACTTGGGATTGGAGTCGGTAGTGGAGGTGACGGTGGATGGGAGGACAAAGCGGTAGCAGTAGTAGGAATGATGGAATGGGGGTGGGAATAATGTTTTATATGAAAATTGTTTTGTTTTAGTTACGCTTCAAATCGTTTTAGTTACGAAAAGCCAAGACCCATCGCACGCCGAACCTGCTCCCAGAGGGGGAAGGCGATGATGAAGTGAGGACCGAAGCGAAGGTAAGACGCAAGGCTGCCTCTGTAGAAACCCCTCAGGCCCTCGTTCTTCGCAGTGGTCTTGATGGCGTCGAGAACTGCGACGAGCATTGACTAGTTAGAATTGGGTGGGGGTGAAAGCGGCGCACCACTGAAACTAGCAGCGTAGCTAAATTGCGACCTCGAATCAACGCATTCCCAGCGAGGAGCTGGGCGACGACAACGAGGAGCGAAGCAACGAAGCGTCTGCCTACACATCCTCACTACGCTCAGTGATCTCGCTTCGCTAAATTATGATCTCGAATCAACGCATTCCCAGCTCGTCGCTTCGCTCCTCGCAGGTCCTCACCTCCATTGGGACCGCCCGCCTCCCCGTCTAATGCCATGACCCGGCTCTTGATTGTGTCGAAGGGCTGCGTGCAGACCAGCGCGGCGACTCCCGCGACCAGGCTCGCCACGATGTGCAAAGGAGTGCCGTCCTCCATGATGCCCTTGTCCTTCATCACAAACTTGGTGTGGTCGTAAGAGCTCAGCTGCGCCCCAGCCAGGCAAGCGGCGCGGGCAACAGTGGGCTCCCAGCCCTTCCACATGCCTCTGATGCCACCCTCCTCAACAAACATTTTCTTGAAGCCCGAGACGAAATTGAAGACGGGGTAGGTCTGTGACCGGTTAATGAACAGCCCAGTCTCGTATAGGTTGGTTTTTAATGACACCCTGCCAGCCTCGCGCTGCATTCTAATCTTGAGCCTGTCTGTGGGCACCGCCAGAAAGCTGCCTATGGAGCCCGAAGTGGCTCCGGACAGTATCTTGCCCTGCAGGCTGGGTGTGGGAGGACGGGGGGTGTTAGAGTTGAGGGGAGGGTTTGGTTACTAGACAATAGTTTCTCACCTGCGCTCGTCAACCTTCAGTAGCGCCTTCACGGGAGCATAGAGACCGAATCGGAAGGAGGAGTAGGAGAACTCACGCAGCATCGACGGCACAATCCCGGGCGTCCACAGGCCCTGGTTCGCCCGCAGGATAAACAGCCCCTCCTCGTTCAGGATCTTCTTGGCCGCTGAGAAGGTAGACTTGTACATGGCGTCAGGGTGCGAGGGCGGGTGGGGCTGAGATTGGACCCGAAGCTTCACCACGTCGCAGGGGTTCAGAAGGAAGGAAGCGATGGCATTTGCCGTGCCGCCAGCGAGCAGCTCGAGGACGACATTATCTTTCGACATGCGGCACCAGCAAAGTTATCTGGTGAGAGTGGTGGGAGAATATGAAGAGCGGGGCACGCCGTTCGGTGTGTTGTTTGTGCTAATATGTAGAATGCGGGAGGCGTCAAGTTCATAAACTGAATAACTCTTTTTCTCCGACGTTAGAAGTCAGTAGAAACTCAAGGCTGGTTTAAATGACCTAGTTTGTCGCCTAGGATATTCGTGTGGGGGGTGATCTATTTGAGAACGCGAGATATCCTGAAAATCAATTTAAGTCAAATCGTTGGAAAGGAAATTGGTATTCTGGTAATTTTCAGATTCACTTTTGGTTTTATTTGTCCCTTTAAGACCCTTGAGTATATGAAATTTATAGTAATTTTCTTCAGAAATGCCCATCTTCATGTTTTTTCAAAATAAATGTTCGCCTTTCTCGACTTTATTTTCTCTACAAATGGCACATTCGAAAGCTCAACTGTCCTCAAATAGACGAATATGACCATTACTGGCCAAAATAACCCCAGAAATACTAATTTTAATTTCCCAAATCCACTCTTTTAGAAAATTGTACGATTGGATCAATCGCTCAGGCGGTCGTAAGATTCATAAAAAATCAAGAATAGGCGTAAAAATGAAAAAAAATCGCTCCCATATTGAAATCGTTCAAGGCACCATGTGGTTTTCTTAATGCTGCAAAAAGAACGCGTTAAAAGTCTCTGGCACGCTTAAATTTATACACATGGCAGAAATAAATGCCCTTCGTCACCCTTATAATCTTTGAAGCCAATAGCTACTTCTATCGTCTCGAAATTACTCGAAAATAATATAGACACACGAAGAATCACACTTCAGTCAAAAAGGTTAGCGCATTCATTCAATCTCTAATTAGCTCCCCCTGTACGTACTATAGCCGTACGGACTACACAAGAGAGGGACGTGGTAGTGATCCTCGGGGTTGTCGATTCCGAAGATTAGGGGGACGGATGTTAAGAACGGTGTGCCTGCGAGCTTCGCTCCCTCCTTTGCGAAGTAGTCTCCGACTTCGAAGGTCCACTTGTAGACGCCAACGGAGAAGTCTTTACCGGTGAGCGCCCTCCCCGAGGTCAGCCTTCCGTCCGAGTTGGTCACAAAGCTTCCAATCACTCCTAATTGTCCTTCCCCACTCAGCCTCTCTAAAACAATTTCCATGTCGTCCGCCGGTTTCCCGCTCGCAGTATCCAAAACGTGGCACGTCAAGAACCCCGTATCCGCTGGCTCTAGAATCGTTAACAGCCTCATCCACGCGATCTTATGTATCTGCGCGATGCACTGTTCGAACTCCTGCATTCTCGTATTCTTCAAGCGTGCCTCAAAGCTGCAACAAGCGTAGCGAGTCGCATGAGGAATGATGTTAACGAATTAGAAATACGTGGTGGTGATTGAGGCGTCTATATTTAGACTGGAACTACTAGCGCAGCCGAATAATGAACTGCACCAACACATTCCCAGCTCGTCACTTCGCTCTTCGCAGTTTCTCACCTCTTCAAAATGGTGGTCTTCGTGGCATTCCTCACGGCCAGAATGAAGACGAAGCCGAACTTCGACTTGTAGGCGTCGTTCATTTTGGTAAATCTCGCAAGTTCGTCTTCCGTCAACGAGTTCAGGCCTGCTTTGCTTTGTTCTTCTTTGGATTCCTCCGTGAGGGAGTCTTTGGAGGGAGGCGTGTGATTAGAATTAGAAATTGGGTAGCATTATGCGAAGCAAGGAGTTTCGTCGCTCGCTCCTCGATATCGGCGTAAGCAGTCTCCCGGTAATGCTTAAGCCACCAGCATCTTTTCATTCGAAACCTTCCGCTTCTCATTCACAACTCGCCCCCCCCACCTCACCTGCCAGTGCGGCTTTTCCGGCGAGGTCAGGATGCGAGTTGATCAGGTCCAGCTTCTTATCAACATCAGCCAAATCCACAATTTTCGCCATCGCGGCGTGCAAAACCGCGATCGAAGCAATGGGGTTGGAGGCGCTTGGTTTTAACTTCTTAAATGTGACTTCCCCGACCCAGGGAGACTTCTCATAAGCTCCTCCAACTGCGGCTACGAAATCGGAGTCATTTGTCGTGGAGAGGTCTGCTAGGGAGAGGGGACCGGGCATGGTTGTTTGTGGTTGGTTGGTTGGTTGGATTATGGAGTAAACGGGTTAAATCTTTTGCATTGTTTTGGTCTTAAAACTGGCAAAGCATTCCTAATTATTCCTTAATTAGTAGTGACAACGGTAAGGGGGCGACGGTTAGATGTTTTCCTACAGCGCCTCTTTGTGTTTTTATGAGGAGGGGGCACTGATCCTGAACCAACCCAGCCCAAGTCAACATTCCCCTTCTAACTCTATCTTTGGGCGCCGGCGCCGTCGCAGCTATCATGATCCGAACTTCACTACTACTACTCTGTATCGCTCTCTCCACTCACGGAATCAACGCCGAAGAATGGACGAAGCTTCCTGACCCGGTGCTGACCGCTGCACATGACTACGAACAAAATTGCGTCTGTGAACCCCTTGTTATGAGTGACCAAGGTGAGAGGAAGTTGATTGAGAACAACATACATTGCGAACAACATCTCGAACGCATCTCGAACAACATCTCGAATAACATCGCCAACTAACACATGCTCGCCGCTCGCTCGGCAGGGACAAATAAGTATCGGATGTACTACCGCAGTGGTTGGGGAACTACTGCTGTTGGAGTGGCCTTCTCTGACGACGGAAAAACTTGGGAGAGGTACGAGAACAACCCCATAACCCCCCCTGAAGATGGCCTTGGCGGGATGCAACCTTGGGTCACCAACGACACCTCCTCGAGTGGATTTTGGTACTTGTTCACTACCCACCCTGATTGGACGTCAGGCGTCACCATCCGCCGTTCGACAGACGGGCTCACAAACTGGGAAGTCGTAGAAAACAATCTCTCATCTCCCGATGGTGTCCATACCTACTTCGGTAACCGCGTGATGTGGAAGGAGGACGATTTGTGGTGCTTGCTGCAGGAAGTCGGCGACATGAAAGGCGGCGTTTGGGAGATTTTTCTGTACACGTCCAAGGATCTAAAGGATTGGGCCGTACGGCGAAATGGCAAGCCGTACGTGGAGCTGCAGAGGTCGGCTAACAGCATGTACGGTGGCCCCTCATTTGAAACTTTTAATGGGCAGGTGGTTGGGAAGAACGAGACCGGTTATTATAATTTGTACTACCATGCAGGTGATGACCTGCGAGGAGCGAAGCGACGAGCTGGGAATGCGTTGATTCGAGGTCGTAATTTAGCTATGCTGCTAGTTTCAGCGTCAACATGGATGCCGCTTTCATCGCTACTCAATTCTAACTCCTTAACACCAATTCTCATGCGACTCGCTACGCTCATCGTAGGCTCTGACGGCAACTTGCCGACAGATATTTACAGGGCAAGTAGTGTTGATGTGGTTGGTGGAGAGTGGACCGTGGAGAATGGTGGAGAGGCCATATTGATGCATAGTGGAAATGAGAACAAGTTCGACTACGACCAGGTGGCGGACCCGAGCAGGTGAGAAAAGAGTGGCGAGCGGCGAGCGAGGCGACGAGATTATGAAAGCGTCATGAATTCAACGAGAATCGAGTCCAATGAACTCGTTCTTGTAATCTCGTGGCTCGTCCAAACGAATGGTTGTTGCTACAACGAGCAATTTATATTCGAGGAGCGAGTCCAAATTCGTTCAAACTTTATACTAGCGAGGAGCGATTACGAAGGCGTCATGAACAAAACAAGGAGGCTCTCCGAAACGCCGCTAATTTTGAAACTTCTCGTTCAATTCGTCGCTTCGCTCCTCGGCTAGCTTCGCTCGCCGCTCCTCGCATTAAGAAATATTCTAAACTAACTCGCCGCTTCTCTCGCTGCAGGATCAACGACATGATCTTCTACGACGGCGACAACAACGTCAATGCCACCTGCGCCATCGGAATGAGTAAAAAGAAAACGTAAAATATTTGATTTTATAAAGCTCTATCTACTTAATTAACTGATTAATTAAATGATTGAGGCGACAACTAATCACGCTTTCCATGTGTCTGTCCTGCTTAAAAAGCGAGGAGCTGTTGATTTCAATTCGCGGTGTTGTTCTTCTGTTCTCTCTCTCTTTCTCCCCCCCACCCCTCATATGTCTTATAGAGCAAGCACCTAACTTTCCATGTGTCTGTCCCACTTTAAAAAAGCGGGAGGCGTTGATTTCAATTCTAAGTGCTGCGATGAGCGAAGCGACGACGAGTTAGTTCACTTTGTTCTTAATGCGAGGAGCGTGCAATCATCTCGTATTCCCAGCTCGTGGCTTCGCTCCTCGCTGGGCTTCGTCCTCGCAGTTCCTCACCTTGCTCGTCATTCCCGTCGCGCTCGATGTATGTGTTTTTTTAATGTATTTTTTAATGTCGTAATTTTGTTCTTGTCGCAACCCACCGTATTTATGTGTCTGTTCATTGTAATTGTGGATTTGAACGCCGTTTATTTCAATTTTGGTGTTGTGTTGTCGTTGTTGCTTTCGTTTTCTGCAACGAGCGAAGCGACCAGCATTTACGAGTTAAAAATGAGAAGCGATAAAGTAGTGTCAACGTTGGTGCTAGCACTACTTGCACAGTTTATCTATGACGGCAAAACGGCGCAATATTTTCTCACCTCCCCTCTTACTTCCCCCACTCTCCCTAAAACGTACGAGTACTTGGACTTAGGCGTTGTAGATGACGCCGACCTTGCCGTAGTTGGATAAAACTTCGGCAGCGGCCTCCCTCAACACGTTCCTGGCAACCTTGACTCCAGCGCGCTCAAGGTGGTCGTAGGACTGTTCGAAGACGGGTCCCTCATCAAACCCGATGGCAGAGGCATCTGCGACGAGCGTAGCGAGTCGCATGAAATTTGGAGTTAACGAGTTAGAATTACGTAACGACGAGAACGGCGTCCATGCTGACACTGAAGCTACTAGCACAAACGAATTACGACCGTAATTGTCGTATGTCCAGCTCGTCGCTTCGCTCCTCGCGGGTTCGTACCTCCCTTGGCGGCAGCGCAGACGATCCTGTTAACGCCAGACCACAAAGTCGCCCCCAAGCACATACAGCAAGGCTCGCAGCTCGTGAAAAGCTCGAAATTTCCTCCTTCAGAACGGAGGGAGTACAGGCCAAGCTGAGCCTGTGCGATCTGAATCGCGACGGTCTCGCCGTGAAGACCGGAGTTGTTCATAGGAACGACCCTGCAACGAGCGAGCAAAGCGATGGCAAGTTAGTTTAGAATATTCTTAATGCGAGGAGCGGCAAGCGAAGCGAGCCGAGGAGCGAAGAGACGAATTGAGCAAGGGTTTTCAATACGAGCGACATTTTCGAAGAGCCCCCTCGTTGTAATTACAGGGGCCCCTGTATGACACGCCTTCTTAATCTCGTCCCTCCGCTCCTCGCTAGTTTAGAATATTTTTTAGAATATTTTTAATGCTCATCGCTTCGCTCCTCCTGGAGACCTCATGGAAGTCCATTGCAAACGTGTTTGTTGCATTCCCAGCTCGTCGCGTTCGCTCCTCGTGACGTTCATACCTGTTGCAGCCGACGGAGACGATACGGGCCGTGCCGTCTTGTAAGCGTTCGAAGATGACGGAGCCGAAGGGTCCTCCAGTGTTCTGCGTGAATATATTGTTAGTCTGTCGTTGTGAAGCGCTCGTTCATTATAATTTTCCGCAGACGCAACGCCTCACCTCCTCTACATTCCTGCGTGATAAATCAACAGCAACCTTCATCATCTCTTCGTCCGTCTCAAAAACTTTATTCAAAGCCTCTCCAGTAGTGTACTCCCCAGCCCACTCGGGAAGGTCCCATGATACGGAACCGGAGCGGGAACGCATTTTTGCGGAGCGGTTGAAATAAATTGTTGAGGCGCAGAGGGTTAGGGCGGAGAGGGCGGCTAGGGTTGTGATTGCGTAGGGAGCGGTGGGGAGGTTTCTGGGGGTGGAGAGCATCATGTGGGGTGGTTTATGGTGGGTGGGAATCTGGGAGGGAGGAGGAGGGAAGGGGAGGTGTTAGGGGATGTGTGGGGGAAGAATTCTTATCCCGGTTCGATATTATATCTCAAGTCTGTGTTATTGGTTGTTATATTGCGGTAGGGCGGAGGAGGAGACGGAGAACGTTGATGATAGGACGTTGGTTGCGGTTGGTGGGAAGGTTGACACTGCGGATGGCTTATTTATGAAATTATGTACCTTTTTTTAAAACATGACGAGGTATTCAATTCTTGTTAAAAACATTACCAGAATTCGATCATCGACATCACCCTCGAAGATATAATACATAATGGCTGACGTTTTATTCAACAGAGAAACAACAATCGAGCTATCGAGCGCGTCTCTAGGAGCTCAGGTGCTGTTCGCGACTGACGAGTGGTTCGCAATTTGCGAGAATCTATTGACGCAAGCGCCTCCTACTTTCGACCCGGATGCGTTCCATGAGTGGGGCAAAGTTATGGATGGATGGGAGAGCAGGAGAAGGGTGAGTTGGAGTGGGGGCGGGAAAAAGAACTGTTGGAGGGTGGCTTTGTTTTTATTGGGGGGGCGCGTTGTTTTAGAAACGTTTTGAGCAAAAACTTAACTGACTCCGACTATGCTACTTTATGTTTGATTTGATTTGGTTTTATTCTATTCACCGCAGCGAGAGCCAGGGCACGACTGGTGCATCATCAAGCTACCGTACACATCGAAGCCCATGGGTTTGGAGTTGGACACAGCGTTCTTCACGGGAAATTACGTTCCGAGGATCAGCGTGCAGGGAGGTAAGAAGTGCGAGGACGAAGCCCAGCAAGGAGAAAAACGACGAGCTGAGACTACTGCTAGTAGCTCCAGTCTTAAGGTTGGCGTCGCTTTTACCCCCACCCATTTCTAACACGGCTCACTTCGCCCGCCGTTCCTCGCTACGCTCTTCGCAGCGTGTTTAGAGGAGGGAGTTGGGGACGGTTGGATCGTGGGGGGGGAGGAGAGGGTCAAGAGGGGTGGGGGGGTTATTGGCACGTGTATGACTGTTGAGGACTGTGAATTGGCGGGGGAGCAGTGCGAAGGGGTGGGGGAGTGGAATGATTTGCTGAAGCAGAATCCACTTAGAAGTGGGGTTGAAGAGACCAGGTGGGTAGCGTTAGTTGCAGCGAAGCGAACTGAAGGATCATAGACACGCATTTCTAACGTCCAACGCCAACTTTCGCAGACTTCACCGGTTCGACTGTGAATGCCAGAAGCCAATCACGCATATTCGCGTGAACTGCTTCCCCGACGGAGGGTTGGCGAGGATGAAGGTGAGAATGTTTTATATTTATACGCAAACCTGTTACACACGGTCTTACACACGACTCGCTACGCTCGACTCGCCTCGCCGCAGTTGTTCGGGTACGTCATGAGGGGGAACTTGGAGGGGGTGCAGGGCGAGCTTTCGAGCGTCGTTTACGGGGGGAGGGGGCTGGGGTGCTCCAACCAGCACTACGGCGTGCCGTCGAACCTTTTGAGAGTGCACACGGGAGTCGATATGGGCGACGGGTGGGAAACCGCGAGGCAGCTGAATCGGCCACCGATTATCAAGCGAGACCATGAGACAGGACTTGTAGACACGCCACTGCACGACTGGTGTGTGTTGCGAATGGGCTGCGTTGTTGGAGAGATCGAGAAGGTGAGACGAGACGAGGCGCAGCGAGGAGCAAAGCGACGAGCTGAGAATACTGCTAGTAGCGTCGAGACCTTACACAACGATTCTAACACCGCTCGCTACGCTCGCCAGTTGGTCATCGATACAAAATGGTTTAGGGGCAATTTCCCCGAGTCCGTGCAGGTCGACTGCTTGTGCGCGCCGAAGGGCTTAGAGAAAGGGGGCGAGGGGATGGAGTGGAAACCCCTGCTGCCGAGGTGCAGGAGCGGGGCCGACCAAGTTTTTGAATATGGTTCAGAAGAGCTCAAACTCGAGGAAGGGCAGAAGGTGACGCACTTGAAGCTTTACATCTTTCCTGACGGAGGAGTTAGCAGGGTGAGGTTGTTTGGGAAGGGGGTAGGGAAGATTGAAGATGACGCCTAAGGGGGGGAAGTTCTAATTTTTGCTATTTAAATTTATAGTGTTTTTGTTTGTTGCATTTTAGCATTTAATGTGGTCACAATTCACATTGTTGTATTGCTTTCGTTCGCTTGCCTTGGTTGCCTTTATAGAAGACTTTTTTGTGAACATTTTTTGATGTCGGTGGAGGTTGCCATTATCCTTGGCTTTGTATTTGCATAATTCGCATTGCACCCACACGACGCCAATATCGCGAATAATTCGTCTGTGTCGCCTGAGGCTGCGACGAGCGTAGTAATTCGCATGAAGATTGGTTGCTAACGAGTTAGAATTGCGTAGCGACGAAAGAGGCTTGTAAGTTTAGACTAAGGCAACGAGCGAAGCCAAGGTACGTGCGCAAACATCGAGTTAATAGCTCGTCGCTACGTACCTGCTTGCTTGCTTCGCGTTGTAGTCGCATAGATCGCAATGGAACCATTTCACAGCACCAACGTTGTGAATATCTTGTTTGTGTCTGTAGAGTTGGGCTTTTCGCTTTGCTTTGTATTCGCAATTCTCTTGATCGCATGGAAACCAAACCACATTGATCCCATGCCTCTCAGCCTTATGCGTAATTATCTTGCTGGAGCTGTTGTAAGTTGTGAAGTTACAATCTGGGACATCGCACCTATGGACGACCTTCGCCCGATAATCCCGCTCCGCGCCCTCTACCCTACACCAATATTTGTAATATCGATTTTTTCAACACGTTTATCCTCTTAATGCCTGGTGCTCCTCGTCCTATACCTGGCGAGCGAAGCGAGCCGAGGAGCGAAGCGACGATTTAGTTAATCATGTAGGTAGCGCGAGGAGCCCACCGAGTAGCGAAGCGACGAGCTGTTAGTAGCTGTTAGTAGCTGTTAGCAGTTACTCGTAGCTTGTCTCCACCACTCTCATCTTTACACGATTCTAACTCGTTTGCTCCATTCTTCATGCGACTCGCTACGCTCGTCGCTACGCTACATTCTCACCTGCTTTCCATTCCTTTTTACGGGGATACTTAGTGGGGGGGGGATAGGGCATAGGGTTATCATCGTTGTCATTATCTTTTGCAGTACCATTCGCATCCTCCAGGTCGAACTCGAGGTTTATGTACCCGGGTTTCTCGGATTTCTTCTCTTTTGTCTTTCTCTTTTCTCCTTCTTTTCTTCATCCACCTTCTCTTCGTATTTCCAGTGCTCAGCACACAGGTTGTGCAGGAGCTTCAAGCCGTTGTCGTAGTGAACATTGGTGAAACCCTCATAAGTCAATTTCTCGCCGGCTGTACCAGGAAATAACGTCTTCTCTTCCGTCCAGTACACGAGGATTCGAGAGCCTGGGCGGGGCTGATAGTCAGGGTTACCCTTCCCCTCGCTTGATAAGGTTTTCGTGGGCACAGTTCTGCGGCCAGAGGGTTTGCCTTATTTGGTGGCATGACGGTTTGTAGAACGCTCGACCGTATCTGCGGTGGGCTAGAACTATATTATTGTTGTGCTGGCCTGGTTTTAGACGATTCGACTCTGCACCTGATCTTTTTTGGAGAGGTTAACTGATCCTCATCATTTCACAGAATGTTGGCCAAAGCAAAGAAGGCTGGGGGAACTTTCCAGACCGCACATCCACGCACAATGACCAGCCTAGGCCCCACTAACAATTTTTCCTTTCCGTCACCGCCCACCTCATTCGACATATTCTTGTCGTAAAAATAATCTTCTCCGTTTTCATTCGAGAGCTGCCGCCAGTCCCACACCGAATCAATCGAACCAATGCAGACTCCCAACCCGGCAATGCCTGAGCACGACCTCTTCGCCACGTTAGCTCCTCGTCCCAAACAAGCCCCCCTGCCTAACGCTGGCAGCTTGAGTCTTCTAAAATTTCTTGCACGTGAGTGTCTCCGCTGGCTGATGATGGAGGAGGTTGTGCCGGCGAGTGTTTCACCTGAGACCACGTCAACGAAGCGACGCGTGTTTTCTAATCCTCCTCAGAAGAAGAGAGCGACGACGCTTGTGGATGATCAGCCTCGAGATGTCAAAAGAGCGAATAATTGGACGGGTGGAAGGCGTCCATGGACAGAGGAGGAGAAAGCGGCGCTTATGGACGGCTTGGAAAAGCACGGGCTAGACTTCGACCGAATCAAGGCCGAGAGTGGAAATCGGCTTGGTAAACGGTCGGCAGGTGCACTCGAAGAACATTTGCGCCGTCATCACCCTGATAAGTTGAAGGGACCAAAAGAGCCTCGTTGTATTGCTTGGACGGCGAAGGAAGACGCGGCCTTGAACAGTGGGACGCCGAAGCTTGGCAAAGACTGGGAGAAAACCTTGGAGACCGAAAATGAAATTCTGGGAGATCGAACAGTGAGAGCGATTGGGTCAAGGTTTCACAGAATGCAGAAGAGGAGAGAGAGAGAGAGAGAGAAAGAGATGAATAAGAAGAGAATCGTTTACTTGTAAAATAAAACGCTCCAAAACTCTAATCTATTTCGTTTTAAAAACCTAATAAACAAATTATAATCAATAAACTTCTAACCTTTGAAACCCACCAGTTCGACCTCAGGGGGCTCTCCGTGTCCCTCGGGGTAATGATTCTCATACCAGTGCTTCGCAATATGATCCCTCCTCGCCACCCACACCTCACTTCCCTTGCTCTTAACATAGTCCAAAAAATCGACAAGCCCCTTCGCGCGTCCAGGCTTCCCAATAATCCTACAGTGCAATCCTATTGTCATCATTTTCGGCGCTCCAGCAGTACCTTCTTCAAGGAGAGTATCCAACCCGTCTTTCAAATACTCGAAGTATTGGCTACTACAGCTAAAACCGTTATTAATATTATACCTCATATCATTGTTGTCTAAAGTGTAAGGTATGATAAGGTGGGGTTTTGCGAACGTCGTATCCCAGTGAGGTAGATCGTCGTTGTAACAGTCGTTATCGTACAAGAACCCATTCTCAACAACATGCTGACGTGTGTTCTCGTTAGGTTTTCCCTGGTAAATTCCGATGGGACGGTGGCCGATAAGTTGTTCATGGATTTTAATCGTTTTCTGAATATGTGAAATTTCAACTTCCTTCTTCACGTTTTGATAATCAATCCAACGATAACCATGAGAACTAACCTCCCACCCAGCTTCAACCATTGCCTCACAAGCTTCAAGGTTCCTCTCCAATGCCATCCCCACCGCAAACACCGTTGTCTGCATATCACGTTGAGTTAAAATCCTATGAATCCTCCAAAACCCCACCCGACTACCGTACTCATACAAACTCTCCATGTTTGTGTGACGTTGATTCGGGTAAGGAGGACAGCCTATGATTTCGCTAAGTAGACCTTCGGATTGAGAGTCACCGTGGAGGAGACAGTTTTCACCGCCTTCTTCGTAGTTTAGGACGATTGAGAGGCAGAGTTTCGCTCCGCCTGGCCACTGTGGGCGTTTTGGTTAGGGTTGTTGGAGGAGGCATATTTTGTTAGGGAACGTTTTTTTACGTACCGCAGGATCAGGTGGATTCCTTCCATAACCAACAACATCACGTTGTTTCATTGGAGGTCCGTAAACGGATTTGCCATTGTTTTCCATGTTGGTTTGGTGTGTTGGAATGCTACTTTAAAGATTGGAGCTTTTGGACTGTTAAACTTTTTGATAAGGAGGGGGGAGGGGGAGGGTTGGTGAGTGGTTGAGAGGTGGGGAGAGTTGAGGCCGGTGTGTTAGGGTAATACGTTTGGAGGGGCTGAGAGTTTAGAATTGGTACTAAAGAGTTATCGTCAGATTTATTGCAAAGTCCTGTTCAAAGAATTTAGACGCGTTCCTGCCCCCCCAACTCTTATAGGACCACCTTATTTTTTAAACGACCACGATTTAAACACTTCCACAGACTGTCCGGGGAAATACCATGGAGATCAGAACGCTGGGGAAAGTTTTGGAGCTGTTCCATTCCTACTTCGGAAGCGCCCCCCTCCCTGTGTATTGGTCAGTCCTCCTCCTCCTCTGCGTAATCCGCGCTCAACGTAAAACCCCTCCCACCAACACCCGCAAAAATGACTTTATTCGCCGAAACCCAAAATACGGATATAAAAACACTCTAAAAGGTCCCATCTCCAGCTGGCGGTCAAACGAATACCCTTCCCTCTCCTTTCAAATCTACTTAGATAATGCAGGAGCAGCATTACCCATGAAATCACAATTAGAGAAAGAATGCGAGGAAGGTGTTAGAGAGTGTTTTGGGAATCCTCATAGTAGTGGCCCGAGTGCGGGTCGGACGAAGGTGTTGGTTGATGAGAGTCGACATAGGTGAGAAATTAATTAATTGTGAATGATGAACGAGTACATTCTAACTAATTAAACGTTAACTGCAAATCTCTTAAACACTCCTCTCCCGCGCTCCTCTCAGAGTACTAAATCATTTTAGTAATCGACCACGTGATTACAACCTAATCTTCACCTCAAACTGCTCCTCCTCCCTCAACAAATTAACCTCCTCCTTCTCTTTCACAAAAAATAGCATATTCATCTACCCTCACAACTCCCATACTTCCGTTTTAGGATGTAGAGAGAATGTTAAAAGAATGGGGGGGAGGTGGAAATGTATGAGTATTGAGGAAATGGAATTAGGTGTTGATATACCTGTTCCTGGAGGAGAGAGTATGGTTGTTATACCCGTTGAATGTAATTTTAGTGGGAGAGTAGCTGATGTTTCAAGGATTGCTAAGAATTTTAGAGGTAAGAAAATTGAAAGCAGATGTTGCGAATACGCGAAATTAAATAATTTCTAACTCCAAAAACAAGCGACAAGTCCTTTATACAAAATATCTCTCGATATAGCAAAATACTCTCAATTTCATGAACCCACCCTCGAAGACTTAAAAGCAGATTTCGCCGTTGGATCGTTTTATAAAATATTTGGTTCCCCAACAGGCTTAGGTTTTTTATTTATTAAAAAGGATATGATTGAGTTTTGCACTGAGATGGGGTATTATGGTGGTGGGAGTGTGAATTTAGTATTACCAGGAACAGATTTTAAGGTTTTAAGAAAGAATATTGAGGATATTTTCGAAGCTGGTACAATAAATTACCGCAGTATAATAAGTTTACGTCACGGTTTTAATTCAATATCAGAATTAGGTGGCCTCCCTGTTATTCTCGAACATGTTAAAAGTTTGAATGAAGAGTTTAAACGTGTTATGGTTTTAAAGTTTGGGGATAATATTGTTATACATTCTCATGATTTGAGTTGTTCAATAACAACAATAAGTTTAAAAAGAAAAAACAAAGAATGGATAGGATATAACGAAATAATTAATTTAGCTGAACTCCATAACCCTCCTATACAACTTCGAGGTGGTTGCTTCTGCAATCAAGGAGCGTGCTTGGATGCTCTTGAAGTTGGAAAAGAAAAGGTTAAAAAATGGTATGATAGTGGACATGTATGTGGTGATGGTTTAGATATAGTAGGTGGTGAACGTACAGGTGTATTGAGGATTAGCTGGGGGAGGGAGAGTATGTATGAGGATTTAGAGATTTTGGTAGATTTTTTTGTGGACCATTTTCTTGAAACTACTAAACCAATTCGAAATACTGAGGAACGTACTCCCATCAATAAAATAACGCTTAAAAAAATATACGTCTATCCTATTAAATCCTGTGCTCCCCTCTCCGTATCCTCCTGGCCGTTAACTGAGAACGGTACATTAAAATATGATCGAGAATTCTGTCTCGTAGACGCTTCAGGTGTTGCTATGAGATTAAATAGATATTCTTTAATGGGTGGGATTGAGTGTAGATTTGAGGAGGAGGTTATGGTTGTTAGTTTTAAGGGTGTAGAGGATTTGAGATTGGATTTAGGGTTATTGGAGGGAGAGGTAGATAGGATTAGTGTATGTTCAAACATCTGCTCCGCATATTACATAAATAATGAATCAGCGAATTCCTGGTTTTCTAAAGTAGTCAAAGTTAAGTGCTTCTTAGCTCGTAGAGTAGACAGCGTGGAAACGTTTAGTAATGAAGCGGATTTATTGTTGATAAGCGAAGGGTCGGTTAATAAGTTGAATGAGAATAGAAGGTTACAAGGGAAGGATAGAGTATCGGAAAAGAGTTTCCGTCCTAATTTTGTAGTTTCGGAAGGGGGGAAAGGGAATATTGAGGATGGGTGGAAGGGTGTTAGGATTAATAATAATCGGTTTAAAGTTGAGGGAACGTGTAAACGTTGTAATATGGTAGAAATTGATCCGAACCGAAAAGGTAGTAAGGGTGGAGTTTTAAGGAGCTTGGGGGAGTATAGGAGGATGGGGGGGAGGATTTGTTTGGGGTTTTGTTAGGATGGTGGG
>BLQM01000236.1:6352-27213 GCA_012489335.1 Triparma laevis f. inornata
GGGGGATGGTTAAGGAGGCCGAAGCCGATTTCGCTGTCCTTGGTTGGAATTGTTGTGGGGAGGCTCATGGGAGTCGAACGTTCGACCTCTGTTTGTTGTTGCTGTAGCTGTTGCTGTTGCTGCTGCTCTTGCTGCTGCTGTTGCTGTTGGCTTTGTCGCCTCAAGGCCCCCGTGAGAACCTCAACTTCCTCCCTCGATTCCTTCAGTTCCGGCTCCAATTGCCTCACGCGCTCTCGCGCCTTGTCCGCCATCGCGTCCGCTGCGACAATAGAGGAACGAACAAAAAAAGTGGGGTTTAGAAACGGACGCGGGGGCGATGACAAACTAAAACACCTGAACAACAAGAACCAACGCTCACCTTCCTGCTTCACGGCGTTCACCCTCCTCTGAAATTCAACCTTGAGCCTCTCAACCTCCTCCTTTCTTATATCCTCAGTGTCCCCTTTCCTCGAAATAGGTGATCCCCAAGAAGATTGGGATCCCAAACAGACATATCCATCCCAATCCCGCCTCACCCTCCTTGTCAGTGACGAGACTGCCGACTGCCGAACCGCCCAAATATGAGATAAACCAGAGGGAACCGTAGACCATCAACCCCCACTCGATATCCTTGTTGGCGGGGGAGGCGAAGGTGAACAATACAATACATGAGACAGAAAGGGAGAAGAGAGCCGCGCCCATCCCATGATACCAGGACTCTCCCGTCAAGGCGTACACTACCCCGCACCCAGGAACGGGTGAGGCTCCTACGATCAGAACCCCTTGCCACACCCTGCTGAGGCGGGGGGTTCCTTCCTCTGGGGTCGGGGGGGTTGTCAACTGATCAGGTGGAGTGGGTTGGCTCTCATACCAGGCAGTGAGTTGCTCCTTGACCTTGATTTCGACTTGGTGAGCGATCGCGGCTTGGAGTCGGGCCGTCACCCTCTCTGCGACTACCGCTTCAATGCGTGCGAACTCGGCCGAGGAGGAAGAGGAAATGGCTTGGCTGCCCCTCCCAACTCTACCTCCAGTTTGGGGGCTTTGTCGTTGACGTGAGCGGTGGACATTTGCGTGCGTGTGTTGGTTGTATGGAAGCAAGAGTGTGTGTTTGAGTACGTATTAATAATTTTATAATTATTAATTCTATAGGAAATTCATGGTTGAATTCTTGGGATTTTTCTCGAGAAAATTAAAGTTTGTCGTTCCAAGATTTCTATGGAAGATTTCTACGGAACATATGAAGCCGCTCAAACCTCATTACCATTACCATTACCATTACCATTACCCTGCTGTTGAGGCAGACAATACACAAGTCTTTGTATGCCTTCTCCTCCTCTTTGCTCTTTATAGGCACCGATGGCACGCTCGGTAGAGTCGCGGAAATTGACCTCTCCGGCGCGACGCATATCTTCTTGTGCCTTCTAGTGCGTTTTCTGGTGTGTATCAGAGCAGTATTTTGTCTTGAGAGGCAACGGGAGCATGTCTTGTGGGCGGGCTCCATACAGCCAGGGAAAGCATAGCTCGTCGAAAATCAACACCGGGGCAACCTATTTCTTTTATGCCTCGTTTGGTTGTAGAATCGTTTGCAGAAAGCTTCGAATTTGAATTTCATGTTCTTCGGCTCAGTTGTCTCTTTGATCTGGCAATCTCATCTCCCAGAGGCTTACCCAAACTTGTCCGACCTACTTATTTCCTCACGGACACCCAATACATATCACGATGGACTCAGCCTACCCCTCCGCGGCCGGCTTGACCATCTCGAAGCTGGAGGCCTCCCTCCGCTCGCCCCTCCCCCTCACCCCTCAAAACTTAACAGGCGAGCCCGACCCCAACAACCCAACCTTACCTACCTCAAACCTCCCCCCCTCCGCCACTTCCAACCAATCCCTCGCTCTCTCCACCCCCTACAACATAACCGACGTCCTCTACATGTCCGCCGTCACAAATGCTCGTACAGACGCCTCCCACATTGAACATTATAACACTGTCATTGGAGCGCAGAACCTAGTTGACGCTTTAGACAGTCAAATTTTAGGTAATACGACACCTAAGAAGCTGGCTAATAGAAGCACCCTCAAGTATATCATAGGAAGCAGTGAGAATGCAGGTGCAGGACCTCATCTTATCCTCTCTTCACATACTAAAGAGGATAAGAGGAAGAGAGATGAAAGGTTTCAGATATCTCAAGAGTTAGTTAACCATAGGTTGGAGGTTGAGGGGATGATTGGGAATGTGGAGGAGAGGAAGTTGCCGATGAATCCATTGCATGAAAGGGCGCATAAGCTAAAAGAGAAGGAGAAAGGTGATCGATGATGGCACTTAAACTCTAACAGAGCAACTCGTCTCACGTAATTTTAACACGCCTCACCCCTCGCCCACCCCTCACAGAAGATGAAAAAGAAGCATTGCGCTTAAAGCAGTCGCTCGCCAACAACCCCTCAGACAACAACGACTCCAACACCGCCAGCGTCGACTCCGTTGACTCCCAAACCCCCAAATCCCCCCCCCTCGAAGAAACCTTCTGGACCACTGACAAACCAACACCCTCGGCTGAATCAGCACCCATTCTCCCACGTCCGATTAAGCCTTTATGGGCTCCCTCAACATATTTAAACCCTACCCCCGTCCCCTTTTCACCTCTTCTAGATAATAAATCATCCACTTACGCTTTAAACGGTGAATTAATAAAAGCTCAAGAAAGCTTGAGAGTTCATCTTCGTAAAACTTATAGTGGAGCGAAGGGGAAGGTTTTTAATTCGAAGGTACAGAAGGTGATGGAGGGGAGGTATGGGAATTATCCATTGGCGACGAGGGATAGGATGGATGAGGTGAGAAATTCGATAATTATTCGTTTTTAATTAGTCAGTTGCATTTTATTTTTTAAATCCAACAAATCTAACTCAATGCCCACCCCATCCCACACCCTACAGCTCCGCGCTGAACAAGCTCGACACGCTTACGCTTTAAAAAGAAAATACGGTGATAAATGGCCTCTAGATCCCGTACACGGTTCAGCTCCACCTCTTGGACATGCTCGAGTCAGGAAACTGTGGAGGAGGGGTTTCATTTATGCGAAGACTATCGCGGCTTTGAGGACTAAACCACCGAAGCAGGCTACGAGGGTGGAGGTGAGATTAAAAGATAATCGCCGGTGGTAATAATTATTATTAATTTACGCTTATACTAACGTTCGTTGACTTCGGCTCCTCATCCTCAGCTTGATAAACTCCTCCAAATAGCTTTATCAGCAACCCGAAAAAAAATCTACTACGAATGGGAGATGATCCTCCGCACGTTCCACATCGACTGCGCCAAGGAGAAAAAACGACAAAGGCGCCTATCAATGGGAATCCAGAACAAGAGCCTAGTAGCGCCGACGGGGAAGGATATTAAAATGAGTGCGCTTTGTTATACTTTGAGGAGTCAAGAAGGACCGAAGTGTACGGTTGTGGAGGTTTTGAAGCTTTTCGCTCATCAGCTTGGACCGATGATGCCTGAAGTACCGAATAGACCTATGGATGAGGACGCGGCTGGGAAGATCGTTAACTACTGCGAGGCGGAGGAGAAGGTGCCGTTGAGTGGGTTGGATGATCCGAATATTTCTTATCAGGTTTTTTATGATGCCGTGTATCCGGGGGAGGAGGAGGTGAGAAGCTACAAGGACGAAGCACAGTGAGGAGCGAAGCGACAAGGATGTAGAGCTTTCGTTCCTCGCATTAAGAACAATCTGAACTAACTCGACGCTTCGCTCGTTGCAGAGGGCTGAGTGGGACGATCAGCTTGCGGAGAAGATAAGGCTGGAGAGGGAGGAGCAGCAGAAGGACGAGAGAGTTCGTAAGCTCTACCAGCAGAAGATGGAGGCCGCCAGGAGCAAGGCCCTTGCCGACGTCCAGGACGCGTGGGACAAGACCTTCCACGAGATCTTCATGAACATGGTCCCCACCATTGTGAATATGAGACAGCAGGACCCGGCGTACGCCAAGGCCACGTTCAAGGTCGGCTTCGGAGCGAAGATCACGGAGGGACACAGGAAGACACTATACCATATCATGACCGCCGGCATGGACGATACAGAGTCCCAGAACTCGGTCCGCCGCCGGTTGAATGCCGAGCACTTTGCCAAGAATGGAGGTACGAATGAATACGATACTAGCGTTAATGAATGGGCATTATATACTAACTTGTTGCTTCGCTCGCCTCTCGCCGCTCCTCGCTTCACAGGCGTCGTACCGCACGTCCCCCTAAACCCACTCAGGGACTGTATGGTGAACTGCATCCAGTACGGCAGGGGGCTGGACGGGCTGAGGCCGAAGGAGGCTTGCGAGCTCATCCTGGAGTACTTGGCCACTCGGACTCAGGCGTCGTTCCGCGGGCTCAAGAAGCGCAGGGTCATTCAGAGGGCCATGAGGATGTGGAAGAACAAGGAGGCGGCGTTCAAGTCCATCTACTACGCATCCTGGGCAAAATGGGCGCTGAACCGTGTCGCCATCCGGCGCTACTGCTGGCGCCCGCTGCGCGAGTGGAACAAGATCTTCAAAGGCATCAAGCAAAAGCAACACACCTACACGGTCTGCTTCTGGCCCTTTTACATCTGGAGGCGCTGGGCCACCAGGAAGGTCATCGCGAGGAAGAAGGCCAAGCTCTTGAAGCGCATCTGGCCCAGCTACTGGAAGATCCGGCACTTTGGCGCCTGGAGGCGTTGGGCCGTGAAGGAGGTGAGACCTACATGTACTAGTGAGCATTAAGAATATTCTCTCTAGAGCATTTTTCTTATACTAGCGAGGAGCGAAGCGACGAGGATTTGTACTTGATTTCGTTCAACTCGTCGCCTCACTCCGAGCGCTCCGAGCATGTGTACTTGATTTCGTTCAACTCGTGGCTTCGCTCGCCGCTCGTCACGATACTAGAAGCAGTTAATACTAACTCGTCGCTTCGCTTACCAGGTCCACGCCCGAAAGGTCTCTACCGCGATGCGCATGAAACTGATGAAGAAACTCATCGTCAAAATCTGCAAAAGCTGGCACCGTTACGCCCAGCGCAGGGCCGGCATTCGGCTCAGCTGGGACAGGCGTGGCCACAGGATGATGATGGACAAGCGCCTCGAACTCACCTACAGGTGCTTGAACGTCTGGCGCTTCTTCCGGTACTGCAGCCAGCAGATGGCTAAGCGCACCCCGATGTACTTCAGGGACTTCATTTTAGATGAGGAGGACCGCCACCGCCACGCCACCAAGAAGGCCGAGGACGCCAAGGTCGTCGCCTCGCTGCCGAGGTCCCACGTGGAGCACACGAACAACAGCGAGTTTGATGACAAGCCCAGGGAGTCCGAGAAGAAGAAGAAGGGAAAGAAGGGCAAGGGCAAGAAAGCCAAGAAAGGGGGTAAACACCACAAAGGCAAGAAGGAAGATGAGGAGGAGGAGGAAGAGGAGGAAGCCAAACCCAAACCCAAGGCCCCGATGACCATCGGGAGGATGGGGAGGATGGACTCCTCTCCCGCCTTCTTGTCCGAGGGCGTGGCCAATTTCAAGGCCGAGGCGCAGCACAGGGCCTCGCTCGCGGGAAAGATCAAGCCACCCACGCCCGGCTACGTTGTGCCGATCGGAGACCCCTTCCACGGCACCAAGTACAGCACCAATCCTTCCAGCCTAACCCCTCGAACTCCCCGGTTTCCCAACATCACGGACACTCCCTGGGCGATGCTGCTACCCCCCGACATGGTGAACATCACTCGAGGCTGCTACGAGCGATTCGTGCTGAAGGACCGGCACGAGATGAAGATCGCCTACGTCATGTATCACAGGACGGTGCCCAGGGCGCTGCAGTTTCTGTACAACCACGTGGTTCTGAACAAGAAGGACCGCTGGGTGATCTACCAGTACAAGCTCAAGATGAAGCGCCACTACTTGAGGGAGTGGAAGCGGCTCGTGAAGTTCAAGGTCGAGTTGCGGGAACGAGGCGACGCCGATGCCTTCTACGGAGGCCCGTCCCTCACTTCCTCGTTCGACATTGCGCCGAGCATAGGTGAGACGCAGCGAGGAGCGAAGCGACGAGCTGGGAATGGGAGGATTACGGGAATACGATACTTCCGTTCGTCATCGCTCCGTAGCTTTAGTCGAAATACTCAAGCACTTTCACCCCCACCCATTTCTAACTGGGCTCGCTTCGCTCGCCGCTCCTCCTCGCTACGCTCGTCGCAGCCGCGGACAGGAGCAACTTCGAGGACTCGATTTCGGGTTCCGCAATCACCCGCGACCAGCTGGAGTACGACAGGGACACGAGGAACACGCAGCTGGACGCCACCTACGACCAGGTCGCGAAGCTCAAGACCTACGTCAATGAGAAGCAGAAGGGTTTGGTGACGTGGGAGGAGAACCAGGCACTGAAGGCGATCTTGAGCGAGAGGAAGGACGCCCACTTGAAGCTTCTCATGGAGACCGTCAACAAGAAGACCAAGGTTGCCGACGACACGGCCCTGGGCTACGTGGCCGAGTTTCAAATGCACGCCGCCAAGAAGCTCTTCGAGGTCGCCGGAAGGATCAGGGAGGAGGTCGACAGGTTCCACGGCATTAACATCAAGTGGAGGTACTTGCGCAGGATTAGGTTGATATTAATGTACAAGAAGGTTAACAGTCTGTACGCGAGGCAGAAGTTGCGGAATTGGTTGAGGTGAGGGAGATAGCGAAGAGCGACATTTACATGTTCATGCATTATTCTAACACACACACAATATTTCCCACAACAGACTCGCGGTCAAGTGGAGAAAGGTCGAACAAGGCATGGTCACTTACAAGAAAATCAAGGACATGTGGATGGTCTTCAACCAGTGGCTCAAGTTCATGGAGAAGTGCTACACGCTGCGCACCCCCGGGGTCGGCAAGGAGGCCACCAGGATGAAGAAGAGGGTCGGCACGTACGTGGAGTTCTTGAAGGTGAGACGCTTAACACTGCGAGGAGCGAAGCGACGATCTGGGAATGCAACAATTACGGTCGCAATGAGTCTCCATGAGGAGCGAAGCGACGATTTTTGCTATCTCCACCACTAACACGGCTCGCTTCGCTCGCCGCTCCTCCCTACCCCCGTCGCAGGGCCACAAGCTGCTGCCCAAGGCCATCCCCTACCAGCTCATGAACCAGATCTACGCCAAGGGAACGGAGACCATGTTCAAGCGCTGGTTCTACTTCGTCCAGATGCGCAAGGGTATGTGGAAGGTGGAGCAGGAGTGCGTCCGGAGGTACAAGCTCAGGTTCCAGAGGCGAGTGTTTGGCTTCTGGAAGACCGGCGTCAAGATCAGCGAGACGTACTTGAAGAGGTGGGAGGACCCGCCATACTTGGAGGGCAGGTGCACCACGGACTTGGAGTGCTTGCGAAGCAGGTTCATCTCGTCTTACAGGGGCAATCTGGACATTCTCATCCTGAAGGAGAACTTGAAGAAGGCCAAGGAGGTCAGGGAGGAGGCCAGGAACGGCCCCAGCTTCAAGAAGTTCATCCACGGGCTCAGGAAGACCGTCCAGGGGAGGGTCCAGCTCGAGCAGAGGATGCTCATCGAGGCCTTCGGCATGAGGGGCAGCTTGGAGTACTCAGACGTGATTAGCGACGACGTCGCCGGCAAGGGCGGGCAGAAGCTGCAGAGCGAGCACGGCAGTTTGAGGGAGGACAGCAAGAGTCACGTGAGCAAGGCGTTGAGCAAGGCGACCAAGGGCGGGGGCACTGAGGGAGGAACTACCGTCGTTACTGCGCCTCCTCCGATGGAGGCGGGCATCAAGCGCTTCGAGGACAAGCCGATTCCTGCTGGATTCGGCATCGGCGAGGTCATTGTTGTCATGAAGCAGGGCGGCGGCATCGTGGGATTGATGTCCACCGCTAAGGTGGAGGGTAAGGAGCGAGAGATGGGAAAGTGGGGCGTCTGCAGCGTGGGAATGCAGGAGAGGTGAGTGAAGTGGGTAGTTGGGAAGTTAGGGGGGGGAGGAGCAAATGATTGTGATTTGTCTAACACTTTTTTCGCTTTCACAGGTTCGTTTTGAAGCCGGAGGAACAGCTCTTGTCCATCACCGTCAGCTACGGCGGAACGGTGCTGGAGAGGATCAAGTTCACGACGAGCAGCGGAAGGAGCAGGTGAGAAACTGCGAAAAGCGAAGCGACGAGCTGGGAATGGGAGGATTACGGGAGTAACAATGAGGCGGAGTGACGATTATTAAGAAAACGCTAAACTAACTCGTCGCTTCGCTCCTCGTCTCGCTAATGCTCGTCACAGCTCGTGGATCGGCCAGAAGATTTCGCCCACGCCTCACACCAAAAAGCTCCAAGCGCAAGACGCTGATCTGGAGGACGTTCTGTACCCCGAGGACAAGTACATCGTGGGCTTCTGGGGCTACAGCAGTAGGCTGAGGATTGTCGGACTGGGCATCATCAGCCGAGTCGTCATAAAGCAGTACGTCTTCAGCTACTACTGGATCAAGGACGGCACCTCGAGCGAAGAGGGCGTTGGAAAAGATTTTAATGCCAGGAACACTCTGGCCATGAGCCAGACCATGAGCAAGAGGGAGAAGGAGCACGAGGAGGAGTTGAGGTTGAAGCGGATGGAAGAGCAGCGGTTGAAGGAGGTGAGAAGCTGTGACGATGCGAGAATCTCAATTTTGTTCGAAATTCAGCGTTCGCCAGTAGATTCAGTCTCAACGTCAACACTGCTTTCGTCGCTACTCATTTCTAACTCATTAACGTCGTCAATCTTCTTGCGACTCGCTACGCTCCTCGCAGAAGGAAACGGAGGACATGGCGGCGCTAGAGTTCTCGTACTTGGTCAGGATGAGGAGAAGCAACGTGAACTCCGCTCTAGAACGGAGCGAGACGTTTGCTCGGCAGCTCTGGACCTCCCACGCGATCCAGATGAACTGGAAGCTGAACGTTTTCGCAAAGTACCGCATTGTCAATAAGCTGACGCAGTGGTTCTTTGAGGCTGTGGCGTACAGGTTGTGCCAGCTGCCGATTACGGACGGCTTGGCGGAGGAGCTGATATTTAGTGGCGAAGCCATCAAGCAGGACGGAGTGCGGCTGGTGGAGCAGGGAATTCAGCTGAGGAGCCGGGTCGACCAAGACGCCGTGAGGGAGAGGAAGTGGAAGGTGACAGGAATCGTGAGTCCAAAGGACAAGCAGCTGGAGAAGGAGTACAAGATCAAGCTGGAGGAGGGCTGGGCGAAAGCCGAAGAGATGATAAAGGAGGGCGAGGAACTGCAAGTGAAAGGGGAGGAGAAGGTCGGGGAGGGCAAGGGCATGATGCCCGCGATCGAGAATTCTCCGGGGGTTATGAAATATTACGCAAAAATGATAGAGGTCGCGAGGAGAGAGATCCAGTTGGAAAACGACTTCGGTCGGGACTACTTCGCGAGCGTGATTCGGGGCGTTGATGGTGGCGGAGGGGGGGGGGCGGAGGGGAGGTGGAGGGGGAGGCAAGAAGGGCAAGGGCTTTCCTGTGGACGATTCATCGTTCAACAGCATGGTCGGAAGCATCAAGGTCGCCCAGGAAAGGCACCACGAACAAATGAGGTTGTACCGCCAGACTCTGAACGCAGGGACGTTAGGTAAGGGTGGAGTTAGTGCTGCTGTATTGGGTGCGGAGTTTGGTGGCGGGGAGGGACTCGACGTGGACATGATGAGCACTTTGGAGCTGTCACAGTACAGCAGCATGGGTGGATTCAATAAGGAGGGTTTGAGGCCGGGGGGAGGAATGAAACGCAACAACATTTCGCTGGCCTTGAGCAAGTTGGAGGCGAGCAAGAAGAGAGCGCTGCTGGACCTTCCTCCGGGCTACGTGGTGGACGATGCGGAGCACTTGGCTAATGCGAGTAGTGTTGGAATGAAGCTGCAAGTTGAGTCGAGGAAAGTGCGGGTGGGGACAGTGACCTTACCGGAGATTAGCAAGAGGGTGAAGAGTAAGGACGAGTCAAAAATGATGCTGATGAAGACGCTGAGCAGGATCAGACTGAAGGAGAAGGCGAGGATCAAGCACATGAAGAGGTTTGGGGGTGGTGGGATGAGGCCCATGACTTCTCCGTGTTTAGTGGAGAATGTTGAAGGGACTGTGCCGTTCAAGAGGTTGAGTACTCCTCCTGGAATTGGAGGAGGGGATAAGGGAGAGGGAGAGGATGAGCGATTCGACGATCAATACTTTGATGATGCCGATGGGTATTACGACGGGGGCGACTTTGAGTATATTGAGCACGTTCCAACGGCACAGGAGAGAAATTACTTGAAGGAGCGGAAGATTGCCGATCCGTCAATTGGTCAAGAGGAAAGGAGCTTCTTGTTGAACCAGAGGATCAACAACTTGCCATACAAGGATTGGACCGGTCAGGGGGGGAGGAGCAGTAAGGACGAGTACGAGATGCCTTACGTGGGGAGGGAGGAGAAGAAAGGAGAGGGTGACGCGTTTGAGGACGATTTTGCGTTCTTGGCGGATTGATTTGCGTGGTGGTGAAGATGTAGAATAATGTTGTAGATTGATTATGTAATTTGTGAACATAAGTGTATTTTTATAGTTAAGAAAATTGGGTTTGGTATTTTCGTTGTTTGTGTGTTTTGAGGTTGGCAGCTTCAAAACAAGTAAAGAAATAAAATAAAATATTGACCTTTTTTAAACAGCACGATCAATCGAATTTAATCACCGCAATTTCTACTTCCGCCTCAACCGCAAAGTGATCGCTTAGATACCTAAACTCGCACTCTTCCCCTTGTTCAAATTTCTGAACTTTCCCATTAACCTTCTTAACAACCACCCCCCCCTTCCTCTTATTCAATAACAGCAGATAATCATATCTCGCCGCTTTAATATCATAACCTCCTTCCTCCTCCTCCTCTTCTATTTTCTTCACGTCTTTACGACCGATGTAAGAACCTAGTACTAGTTCTTTACAAGAGACTTTATCCCAACAATATCCTACGCTTGTTTCTGGAAACGTTCCATCTTCTTTAAGGATAACATCAACACATTCCTCAAACCCGGAACCAATTTCCTCAATCAAAAACGTGTACGTCCCATTTACGTTATTCTGGAAAGCATCAACATTAAGGTCTCCACCGAAAATAGCAGAATTGGAGGTCATTTTATCATTTATGAAATTAGAAAGTTCCGTAATCTGCGACGAGCGTAGTGAGAGTTGCATGAAGATTTGTGTTAACTTGCGTTAAAATTACGTAGTGGTGATATCGGTCGTTCTCGTCGTTGACTGTGCTACAATTGCTACGCTTGCCACGTAAAATTAAAGAACGGGATTAAGATTGCCGATCATTCCCATTACGAGGACGTCTGTGAAGCTCTGAGCTGCGTCGTCTCACCTGAGATCTTTGAATAGCGTCGATTTCAGGACTTGCGGTGTATGAGTATGAAGCTTGGGTGTGACTAGTGAATACATCAACCTCTTTACCATCTACATCAATCAAACAATGTAGTGCACCTTTAGACGCTAGACCATCTGAATGACTCGCCTTCGTCTGAAACTCTAGAGTATGAAATTTTAGGATAGGATATTTGGAGAGGATTAAAAGACCACCGTCTAAGAAGGTTTTTAGTGTTGAGGGGGGGCCATGGTGAGAGTGAGAGTATCCGTGGATGGAGGCGGAGGTCATTAGATGTTTTAATCTGAAGGTTCGAGCATTGTTAGTTTAGCGTTGTTAGTTGTCGCAAGACATGACAGGGACGTAAGGGATGGAAAGGGTTATACAACTTTTTACCCTAGGGTAATCTCGAACGGGAAAAACAGGGAGCCAGTTCCAAACCAACGGTGGTGGTCAATATTCGCGGGAAACGTCATGTGCTAAGCTTCTGGTCGATGTTATCCAACTGTGCTGCAGGCTCGCGTCCCTCTGTAAGATCTCGCAGTTCTCACCGACGGCCTCCTCCACAACCTAATCCACCAACATTAATCCCCTCAAAACACTCCTGCAACATAACCACGTCATATTCTCCCTTCTCAAGCACCTCTAAAAAAACCTGAAGACGTTCGGCTTTGAAGTCGCCCTGGCTGGGGTTGGAGGCGATGAAGGGACGAAGGAAGAGATTACATTGGAGGAATTTTAGTTTTGTTGGAAGGGTAGGGGGGGTGGGAGGTTGAGACATTTGAAGTAGGTAAGTAAATGTTTCTTTAAAGACGAAGGACGTAATTAATAAGTTGTATTTCGGTGGAATAAGCTGCTTTTTTATTCTTCGAAGTCTCATGAAATGGAACATACATCTCGCTGGATAACCTTATCTTCGCATTAAATCTAAAAACGTAAGAAGCATCCCATCCCCGCCGTCCGAGGCCCCAGTGCAAGACAGATCTGTCGCATCAGGATGTCCTGACGGTATTTGAGCTCCAGTGTGTTGAGAAAAGAGTCAACCCCTGAATCACTTAACAGCTAGGGCCCTGCAGTTTTGCTGTCCAACCTCGACACAACTTCCGTCGTCTCCGTGAAGTCTGCGTGCGTTTTGGCCCCAATTTGTTTCAATGCCGACTTGAATTGAGTCGCTTTGTGAATTCTTGACGTAATTTGATGTTAAATCACTAAGGACCTTGGAAGGCTGCCCTATCGACGAACTCCAACTCTAACCCCACACTCGACTACCCTCCCTCTCGCTCCACAGACCTTACCACCGTAATTCCCCTTCCTTCCCCTTAAATAAAGTCCAACCAACCCTCCCCCTACCCCACCCTAACCCTCAACCATGGAAGATGTCTCCGGCGACGCCATGGAAACCTACACAACCTACGAAGACTACCTCGACTCCCAAATAACCGACACCGACATGTTCTATCTCGAGAGTGAGGATTTTGCGAGGCAACTCGTTGAGTTAGGGTATAGGGGGAGTGGGGATACGTTGAAGAGGGAGGAGTTTGAAGCTCGTAAGAAAGCTATTAGAGGTACGAAGTCGTCTCGTCGCTCAGCCGGTCATGCTCCAATTACGTTCGTAAATTGTCTGCTCAGCATATTATTTTTAGTCAGTGCGCCGCGCACACCGCCGCCTTCACCCCCACCCAATTCTAACATCGTTAACTCCAAACGCGTAAACGCGACTCGCTACGCGTCGTCGCAGAGAGGAGTACTCAGAAGACGAACGTTCCTAAACAACTCTCATCCGCTGGGAAAGATCTCACTGATTCCCCCGTCCTACTCGCACTCGCTAACCGTGAGGAGCTCGTCCGAAACGGGAAGTTAACAACAATAATCTTCATCCGCGATAAAAATCCAAAAGGTCAAGAAGTCTCCGGCTACATCGACTACGCATTACGTTTAAAAACCGAGAACTTCGAACCATACTTCGAAGGAAGAAAACAGTTGATGCCGAAACCGAGTGATCTTAGTTATTATAATTGGGAGACTCAAACTTCTACGAGCAATTCTACGCCTAACTTTCAGGTTATCGCGGATAATGAAACTGGACTTCTCTTCAAAAACAAACGTGATCGTAAAGTAATTAATGTGGATCCGAATGCTAATCCGGGAGATAATTCTACGAGGACGGAGATTAAGACGAGTGAGTTTCTTCAAGTTGTTATTTATGATCATATGACGAGGAGGAAGAGTTAGGGTTGTAAGAGGGTGTGTTTTGTATTTTTAGACCTGAAATTTTAATTTGAACTTATTTTACCTTCTTATTATCTTGCGGCAGCGGTAATTCTTTGAACTCCTTGAATTTGATAGCGTTGTTGATTATGCGGGATTCTTCAGATGATCCTCTGTGATGATATGAGAGCGTCTTCGATCCGCAAGGGTTCCATTGCTCTAGACATTGAATACTTTCTCTTGCCAGGTACTTGTCTTGTTAATAATCAGCTATTTCCGCATAAAGCCACCACCAACAAAGCAACGCTCCTCATCCTAATTCAAACAGCTCTCTCTCTCTCTCTCTCTCTCTGCCTAAATCTTCCCCCTTCTCCCCCCAACCCAACCCCAAAACCCCCAATCCCCACCACCTTCTTCCAAAAACACCTTCCGACGTCCAATACCACTCCACTCAAAATTCCCCATGCCAACCCTAACCCCCCCCACCCTCGCCGTAATCGGCTCCTTCATCCTCCACTTCGTCGGCCTCGGAATCCTCTACTCCTCTGGCCTCTACGTCCTCCCCCTAACAAACTCCTACTCCACTCAACGCCAACAAGCGTCTTTAGTCTCTTCTATGTTCACTGGATCGATGTTGTTGACTAGTTTAACCGCTGGGAGGGTTTTTGATAATTATTATAGGAAGATGACAGAGAAGAATAAGGACAAGAATGTTGAGGCGATTGCGATGTATCCCCCGATTATGCTTGGAGGATTCCTCACTGCTTTAGGTCTCTTCAGGTACGATCCAAAAAAAGCGTTAATTAAATTCACTCGCATAATTCTAACACCACCACCACCACCACCCCCGCAGCCTCTCCTACACCCACACTGTCGTATCTGGAATCCTAACCTCCTTCTTAATCGGCACTGGCGCGTCCCTCTTCGCAATTCCCTCGATAACTATTGTCCAATCCTGGTTCACTGTAACCTCCCGCGCAACCGCAACAGGCTTCGCAATGGCAGGTTCCGGCCTTGGTAATTCCGCTTACGCAATATTTATTAGTAAACTGTTAGAATATTATGATGAACTAGGATGTGAGGAAGAAAAAAATTGTGAAGGTTGGAGGTCTGCGCTTCGAATTGAAGCAGGTGTAAGTCTTGTATTAGTTTTGAGCGCGAGTTGTCTTATTAAGAGGAAGAGTGTTGGGAAGACGGATGGTGATAATTGTGAGGAGGTGGATTTACTTACGTTTAGGCAGGCTGTGCAAACGCGACCTCTACTCACAGGTGAGTGGAAGTGGAGCGAACGACTACAACAAACAACGAGGAGCGAAGCGACGAGAATGTGGAGCGTAAGAGCGACGAGACATTAAGAATATTCTATAATAACTCTCTCGTCGCTTAGTAATCGGCTTCAAATCAATCTTCGCTTTCGCATACCTAAACTTCTTTGTACACATCGTAGCGTACTGCGAAGACGTAGGCCTCACCACCGAAGACTCTGCCCTCGCGCTGAGTTTAATAGGCTGCGCTTCGATAGCGGGGAGAGTGATTATCGGATTAATCGCGGATCGATTTGGTACGAAGAATACTTTGATACTTTCGATGGTGGTTTTAATGTTTTGCGTGTTTATTTGGACTCGCGTTACATCCCTCCCCGCGATCCTCTTCCTGAGCTGCTGCTACGGTTTCTTTGCCGGTGGTTTTCCCTCGCTCCCGCCCTCCATCATTGCCGAGTATTACGGGAAGGTCGCTTCCAACTCATTGTTCCAGGTGAGAAACTGCGAGGAGCGAAGCGACGAGCTGGGAATGTGTGAATTCCGTTCGTTATTCGGCTGCGTTAGTAGCTTTAGTCTATACGGTCAAGCAGTTTTTGTCGCTGCGCAATTCTAACTCTTCAACGTCAATCTTCACGCGACTCGCTGCGCTCGTCGCAGGTCATCGGCGTCAACTTCTTTCTGGAGACGCCAGGGGCCACCATCGGACCCAGGTGAGGCACTGCGAGGAGCGAAGCGACGAGCTGGGAATGCGACAATTGCGCTCGAAACTCAGATGCGCTAGTAGCTCCAGTCTAGGTATCGACACCACTATCATCGCCACGCAATTCTAACTCGTTAACGCCAATCTTCATGCGACTCGCTACGCCCGTCCCAGCCTCGTCGGCTACATGTTCGATGTTAATGGAACGTACGAGGCAGGCAGCTATTTAACTGCGGGTTTCATGATCGTAGGAGTTGCAGTTCTAGCGACAATACCGAGCGTTTCGTCGTGGGACGAAAAGATGAAGGGCGAGAAGGCGAAGATGGTTAAAAGTATCAGTGTAGAAGAAAACGAAAAGCTCTAATTTATACAATTGTGTAACTTATATTTATTAAGTAATAAAAAAACAAAATTAATTTCACAGGTTACCGATCTTCAATTCCACCTCATGCCTAACGTTCTTCAGTTCCACCTAGTAGCTCGCGGACGCTCACGCTACCTCTTCGCCTTTTGAGTTGCGCGTCATCAACGCGCCCCATAGTTTTCTTGTACTTAACGCGATATTCGAAGGGGAGGAAATCATTGGGGACGCCGTCAACCCCAACGCCTGTGAACCACGCGGGCTTCTCCTCTTCCCACCGTTTCAAGTTATTGAATGTCCATTTCTTCACTACGTCGCCCCACTTTTTGTAAACGTCAGGGTGAAGAGTGAAAATGTTACTCTTCTCTTCTTCTTGGTCCTCTCTAAGATTTAGGAAAGATTTGTGATTGTAAGTTAAGGCGGTATCGAAGCCGTAGAAGATGTGATGATACTCTCGTTTGTTGACTATCGCGAACGATACTGCGCTCACAATCCAGATCGCGACCAAGCTACCAAGAATGGTCTGCAGAGTGCCCAGGTTGAGTTTGTCATCTTGGTCGTACGTGGTCGAATAAAGGTAGACCGAAGCAAAGCTGTCGACCACTGAATAGAGAATGGAGAATAGGAACATGAGTCCGCCGACCTCTTGTAGATGGCGCACTTAAAGCAACATCGTAAAGTTAACTAAGACTTTTGACGCAAACCGCACCAAGAACGCCAAAATGAGTCTCAAAATGCCTTCGAGGTTCAAGAAGTAGTAGAAATCCCGTCTCGCGATTTTGCAGAGGACGAAGAGCCCCATGTCTAGACCTAAGAAGAAGAGCAACCAACTCGTCTTCGTGACAGCGAGCAACGCTCAAGATAATGTAAGCAGCATGACTTGGGCGAAACTCAGCGAAATCATGCTGATGAAACACACTGCACGGCTCAAAGACTTGTCCGGCACGTATCCGTAGAACAAAGGATTTCATTTCCTATTGGCGGGCGACGTGTCCTGCAACGAGCGGCGAGAAAAGTATTGCGGGTTAGACATTAGTAAAGACGGCGTCGCATCACTCCTCGGTTCTCACCCAGTCGTACGAGATCATGGATGACGTGAAGGCAATTGTTGATGCTGAAATCAAAATAGAAACTAGGGTGTCTAATGACTTGTCCTTGGCGAGTAGGATGGCGTATATCTGAAGGACTGAGGACGGGATAGCTTCAAACACTGTTTCAGCGAATTTGCAAGCCGTCATTTCGACCAAGGGTGAGAAAGTCTGATGACTCTACTTCTCCGCGCCTGACCCGACCTTGTATGCGTCGAGGGCAGGTTTGAAGCCGGTCAATGTGGCGATTGCGTCACGGAGAAAATCTGACGATTTCTTCTTGTTCTGACCGTACGCGATTAAAAGCTCAACAATCATTGTCGAACCGATTAAGATTGCATTCGTCGTTCCATAGCCCTCCCTTCCCGTTAAAAAAAACTGAACTGTCATGTGCATGTCAGTTATGAGATCGACCGTCAAGAGCAGCGCTCCTCCAAAAACTCTCAAACGCAAACCGAGATTGCTCGTGCTGAGGTTGTGCTGCGCCAGTTCGACGAAGAACGTACGCATCCACGCGTGCTCTTTCTCAAAATCTTCCAGTGCGGCGTTCTGAGCGATCCAGTGATCCACCGCTGCTTTCGCTTCAGTGTTTGAGAGGATGATCGTCGACAGCCCCTTCGCCAGTTGGATGACGTCGTGGTCCTTCATGTCAGACAGTGCGGTGGTCACCGTTGGCGCGGCCCTGATCTGATTCAGGCTAATCTCCTGCAGCAAAATTCTGAACCACTGATGGCGCGGCAGCAGCTCACGCATCGCCGAAGAGGTGTAGAAGACCTCGTCAACACCGACCTTTCCGAGATCAGCGCGCTTCTCCCTGCCCCCTATCTTCCGCGCCGTCTTGATCTGATTGACGAGTACTTCGCCTAAGAGTTTGCCGTCCGTCTTGGTCAGGGCGGCCAGCTCGATGGAATTGATGCAGAAGACTTGAAGATGGCTGACGATTCGGTTAAAGTTAGGAATTATTACTCCGTAAACGATGGGTTTGGGAAGGCTACCGCCGAAATGCATGCGCACTACAAACTTGACCTCTGCAGTGTCGTCGTCCAACTGTGTCACGTAATATACACATTGAAAAGAACATCGTATTACTGCGTTGCCGTCCTTGTCATCGATGGCAGGATGTGAGGTTAAGGGGTTATATGCTACAGCAACGGTCTTTTCGCTGGTTCGCTAGATTGGCGTGTTAGAAGCGTGCGTTGAGGTTGTGACGAGTCTCTGATAAGGTACTCACCTTCCAGCAGATTTGGATGATCGCTTCCCTGTCTGACATGGGCGATGGGAAGTTGTACACTTTGCAGAAGATTGCGCTGGTGTTGAAAAAGCCTCTGATGAGCGAAGCAAGGAGCGGAGGAGCGAAGCGACGATGAATTAGAATTACTTAGCAGTGATAGTTGCGTCGATCGCTTCGCTCCTCACAACCTAGTACCTGAGATATTGATTTGTGCTGAAATTCGTATCGAGTTCTTTAAAGGGTACCGCCCCCTTCATCTCCATACCTCTAATGAGGGCCACGGCCGATGTTATGATTTCATCCTCTTCTTCCGTGTACATCTGCGGAATATCGTCCATCAGAAGGACTGTCTCGTTCTCCTTTTCGAGATCTTTGTTGCGGTGGACTTTTGACTCTCTATGGGCATGATCTTGTTGCTTTTGAGGAAAGTAATTCTTGAGGGCGTTAATTTCGTTTTTCCGACTGACGAGAAATCACTTTTGGTTGGGGGCACGTTCGACATACTATTACTACTGCTTACAACTTTTTCTAGAGTGTCTTGTTCGAAATCAGCCATGTCGGTTGGGCTCTTGGCGTAGGCTACAAAACCAGCGATGACTTCGCGAATATGTTCTTCGTTACTGTCCGAGATCTTGCCCTGGAGCAGGTAGCGTGATGCAGTCTGCGCAAGCCATGATAAATGGAGTTGGGTCAGGTTAGGGATCAAGGCGGAAGGTGGGTGAGGCAAGGCTGGAGGAGGGCGTATGTTAAATAGAGGGCAGAGCAATAGTCTTTTTATGGGGTATGATCGCGGTTCCAACTAAAAGTTAACAGGAGCTTGGATTCTCCAATACATAACTTCATTGAACAGGGTAGGGAACATTTCAAGTCATAATAAAAGAAGAAGAAGAAAAAAAGGAAAAAAAATTGACATTTTTGAAATACAACATAATAGCATGACATTTACAACAAATTCGTTAACATACACGCACACACCAACACACCAACACACCAACACACCAACCCTCACATCTTCTTTACCGCCTCCAGCGCATTCTCAAAACTCTTCTCATCCTTCACAACGAAAATCTTTTCGATCCCCGCGAACTCCTCCTGCGACGAGCGAAGCGAGTTAGAATTACGAAGTCGCTCGAATTACGAAGTCGCTGAAATTACAAAAGTCGCTCGTCGCTTTACTTCGCTCCTCACGACTCCGTACCTTCTTGAGTTTACTCTTTTTCTTCATCCCCGACATCATATTAGTAATCGTTTTAATACTCCCCGGCGTATTCAGAGTAGGGTGACCAGTCCTTGCCATACACCTCTCAACGCAAACCTCCTTCTCAATCTCAAAATTAATCATAACACATTTCCCTCCGAACTGAAGCGAGTGTGTTAGTGGCGGAGATAGCTAAAACTCGTCACTCAGTTATTTAACGTAAGTCGCTTCCGCGTAACTCGCTGTCGTCGCTGAGCTCTGAGCTATGTCTCACCTCGGCCGCAATATTATACCAATGCGACCTCTGTTTAACATCAATATTCGTGCGATCGATGACGGGGACGCCTTCTTTCTCGGTTAGGGTTGTGCGGCAGAGTGTTTCGCATTTTTTGCGGTTGCCGAGGGCGTCTTGGCAGATTGTTACGAAGCGGGGGGGGGGGAGGAGGGAGGAGAAGGTCGATTTACCGGACCCGGGGATTCCGATTAGGATTACTACGGTTGGAGTGGAAGCAGGGTTAGGGGTGGGGGGGGGGGGGATTGGGGGATTGGTGGGCCGCAGAAATCATTAACTTCGCAGATCAAACAAGTGCCCCAGGTTTCATCTTTGCAGGTCCACGTTGCGCAAGCGGGGAAGGTGCAGCCGGGAGTCTGACACTGCGACGGCAAGCGAAGCGACGAGGAGTGAAGAGGATTGTGTTAGAATTGCGTAGCGAGAACAGCAGCGTTGGTATTGATTGATCCACGGCCTGACCACAAATCTGGGCACGTCTTTTTCGGAGACGTCATCAAATCGCCCTCCAGAGGTGAGGCAATGCGAGGAGCAAACGACGAAAGCGAGGAGCGAAGCGACGAGCTGACAACGCATGATTATTCATTATAACTCGTCGTTTTGCTTCTCGCTCTGGCTTCGTCCGCACCTGCCTCATCGTTTGAGTGTCGTAGACTTGAGTCTGCTTCCAAACTCCCTTGTCGCCAGCTTCGCCATTTTCGTCATCGGCGTCGACGTCGATGATTTCGACTGCTTCAGACCCGGTTTTCGATTTCTTCGAGGGCAGCGGAGTGTCGCAGATCATGCAATTCGGCTCTCCGATCGGCGTTTCTGCGAAGGTGCAGGCCGAGCAAATCACCATTGTGATCCGCCGCGTTCCTCGAGCCCTCGATGCGAAGGGAAATCAATTTAATCGCAAGACTTTCCGATAAATAATGGCCATAAGCGATAGTGTCACGTGATGGTGCCACAGCACTTATTCAGTCAAAGCCAGAAAACGACGACAGCAGTATTCCTGGCAAAATTGAGCAATGGCAAAACCAAGGCCACCAGATAATTTCAACAAATTTCACAGGTATTAGCTCCCGCATGTCCTTCGCTTACGCCTATCAGCGCCTTTCTGTCCCATACAATCACTCCTACCCAATTTCCCTGCCCCCTCCGCGGCCACAGATAATTTTATACGTTCCTCAGCACAGCACGTACCCCTCGACAAATTTCACTAACTTTGCCTCAA
>BLQM01000236.1:27258-42137 GCA_012489335.1 Triparma laevis f. inornata
CAGCGACTTTCTGTCCCATACAATCACTCCTACCCAATTTCCCTGCCCCCTCCGCGGCCACAGATAATTTTATACGTTCCTCAGCACAGCACGTACCCCTCGACAAATTTCACTAACTTTGCCTCAATTCCTCCCCCCTACCCCACCCCCCACCCCCTCCCCCGCACACAGCAACCTAAACCCCATACCAACACCCCCATTATATGTCAGATAGCAACTCAAACAGTAACAATGTGCCCTTAAACACATCCGGTCGCAACCAGTCCGGCGGTAGAGGCGACAGCTCCAGATCCGACCAAGGCGGCCGAGGCGGAGGAGGACGCCGCAACAACAACAGGAACCGCGGCCGCGGAAGCGGCCGTGGCCGCGGCGGCCGCCACAACCAGCAGCACGATCCTCGAAATAACCCCCGCAACAACAATCCTTCCGCTCCCATCAACCCTTCCACCTCCAACCCCAACCCCAACGCCAACGCTCCTTCCGTCGTCCTCACCCGCGCCCCCGACGGCTCCACTAGAACCTCCCACACGAACGTAAACGTCAATCAGACTGATGGCGGCAGTTCGGGTCAGCAAAGCAATCCTTCCCAAAAGAATCCCCAGCAGGTGCGTGCGAGGAGCAAAGCGACGAGCATAAATAACGTTATATACTAACTCCCCCCTCCCCCCTCGTCCCAAACCCGCCCTTCTCCCCCCGCTTCAGACCGACGACCACATCCTGATCCCTCCCACACAGTCAGTAAACTCCTTCTCCACTCCCTTCTCCTCCGCCCCCATCGGAGACTCCCTCGGTCTCTCCCTCGGCCTCAACCTCAACCCTCTCTCCACCGGCATCGGCGGCTTGAGCCTCGGCCTTCCCGGCGGCTTAGGCGGCGGTTTCGACGTCATCGGCGGCACCGAGCTGGGAGGTTTCGGGGGAGGATTCGGAGAGGGAAGGTTGAAGGAGCTGAACGACGACAGCAATGTCAGTCCTCAGCCGAGCCCTCCCCAGCCTCCTAGTCCGGGGAGCAGCCCGGCGGGTAGTCAGCCTGTTCCGGCTCCGAATGTGGATCACCCTATTACGATTTTGAGGCGGCCCGATCAGCAGCAGCAGAATTCTCAGAATGTGCAGCAGAACGTGCAACAGCAGCAGAACCTACGCCACTCTTCCCAAGACGCTCGCAACCAGAATCAAAGTCAAAACCAGAGCCAGCAGCAACAAAACCAAAACCAGAACCAAACATCCTCCCAAGATGTCCGCAACCAAAACCCCAAATCCTCCCGCCAGCGCAACCCCCGCAAGGAGAACGTCGACAACACCAACGCCGACACTCCCGAATCCCTCGAACGCCGCCGCCGCCAAGAAGAGCAGAGGCGTGAGCGCGCTGAAGCCAACAAGAAGAAAAGGCAGGACGCCGCCAAACGCAAAAAAGAGGAAAGGAGACAGCAAAAAGCCAATAATAAACAGCAAAATCCAAACCTCACCTCCAACACCACCAAAACAGACGAATCCGACGAGGAAAAGGACGAGCCTCCCCCTCCCACCACGCAGGAGCAGATTTCTAGCGTTAAGAAGGTCGAGGTTAGCATTACTAGTAGTACTACGACGAAGAGTAGGGTACTGAGTGAGAGTGATTTGGCGAGTATGGATAGTAAGAGGTACGAAACGTGAACGTTATTCGCGATTTACGATGATAAAAGCACTTCATACTAGCGAGGAGCGAAGTGACGAGGATTTGTACTTGATTTCGTTCAACTCGTCGCTTCGCTCCGAGCGCTCCTCGCATTGTTGATTTCGTACAGCTCGTCGCTTCGCTCGCCGCTCGTTACATTGATAGAAGCATTTAATTTCTAACTCGTCGCTTCGCTCGAAGGAGGGAGGAAGAGGAGAAGAAAAAGAAGAAGAAGAAGAAACAAGAGAGGGTGGTGTACGAAGGAGGCAACCAGAGCCAGCAGTACATCCACTGGCAGCGCACGTTCAACCGCCAGGTCAGGCTTCACTGCGAGACCTCCGATTTGGTCAAGGTGGTGGAGAGCTTGGAGAACCCGATGAACTCCGATTTCGTCCTCGACGCCCCCACCTTGGAGGCTACCATGAAGACGTTTGTCGTCGCAGCCCAGTTCGAGGACGCTTTGAAGTGCTTGAAGAACAACACTCGCATCGACACGCTGGACGCTCTTCAGACGGAGAGGATCCTCGCGAGTTTGCCCCAGAACTTGAGGAACTCAAGCGCCTTCACCGCCGCCGACATGATCAACCAACTCTGCATCGCCACCAACTTCAAGAACGGGCAAACAGCCAGAGCGTACTTCTTGAGAATCGTGAGAGGCATCGCGCTCGAATTCTTGGAGGAGGCGACAAGTGCGAGGGACCGCATATGCTCGGCGCATTGCGAAAGGCTGGTTAGGACGGGGCAGTGCGTTGTTGACGCGCAGTTGAGGAAGGTGAGAGAAAAAGTGTAGGCGGAAACCGTCGAAACCGCATCATCCTTTGAATCAGTAAAATCCGCATCATTCGCCATCATCCGTCGAAAACCGTTCGGTTTTTTTCAATTTTATTCATTCTAACACACAGCTCGCTCCGCTCGTAGGGCCGCCGCGAAACGGAGATCCTGGTCAACCCGGGCCACCAACTCGGAGTGTTCATCCCCGAGATCATGGACTCCCGCGGCATTCAGGCCGGAGGTGAGGAACTGCGAGGAGCGAAGCGACGAGCTGAGAATGTGACAATTACGGTCGTAAATAGGCTTCATGACGAACATTAGGAACATTCAACTAACTCGTTGCTTTGCTCCTTGTCTCGCTAATGCTCCTCGCAGACGCCGTCTCCATCCTCCCTTACGCCGGGCCCTACCCCATGTCCGCCGAGTCCCTCGACAGGAACATGGTGGAGGCCACCGTGACCAACGCGTCCCCTTTGATCATCCGCCTGCACGACAAGACCAACAGGCAGCTCCAAAAGATGCTCTGCGATCCCGCCCCCGGGAACGTCTACCGCATAGACAAGCTCGCCAACAGGATGGGCTTCAACAGGCAGCTCGAGGCCGCCAGGATCGTCGCGGCTCCGCCCGACCAGTCCAGCAACGCCAAGAAGGACCAGCAGAGGCCCAGCGACCAGCTCATCACAGCCATCACTGCAATGGACGAGAACATCGACAACATCATGCTAGGAGCCGTCAACGGCAGCTTCAATCGACGATCCAAAAACGTCGGAACGACGTCCACCGCGGAGCTCTGCGCCCAGGCCGTCCCCATGGACGCGCGCATGGACAACGAGGAGGAGGACAGCATCCGCGCCTACAGTAGGTTGGCCCTGGACAAGACGGGACAGTTGGACGGTTTGAACAGTTCGCAGAGGTGAGCCCTGCGAGGAGCGAAGCGACGAGCTGGGAATGCGTTGATTCCGCGAGTTACTGCGAGGAGCGAAGCGACGAATGAAGTAGAGAACGCGTTTCTATGAACTCGTCGCTTCGCTCCTCACTGGGAATGTGGTAATTCCGTTCGTTATGAGGCCACACGAGGAACGAAGCGACGATGTTTGCTATCTCCACCACTAACTCGCTCACTGCGCTTGCGCTCGCTCTCACAGACTCGCCGTGCACCAAGCTGTCACGAACCGCTTGACGCTCGTTCAGGGTCCCCCCGGTACGGGAAAGACCGCCGTCGCCATCAAGATCATGAGCCACTGGGCCAAGACCAGCAACTCCCCCGTGTTGGCCACTTCCGACTCGAACATCGCCGTTGACAACTTGGTGGAGGGCTGCGCCAAGGCGGGCCTCAGTGTCGTTAGGTTGGGAAGGCCCGAGGCCATCCGCCCCGAGGTGAGACGAAGCCCAGCGAAGCGACGAGCTGGGAATACGACAAATTACGCGCGACAAGCAGGGAATACGACAATTACGGTCGTAACAAGGCTCCTTGAGGAGCGAGTAAAGTAGAGAACGCGTTGTCTATGAACTCGTCGCTTCGCTCCTCGCTGGGGATATGACAAATTACGCGCTCCTCGCACTAACATACATTATAAAGTCTAACTCCCCCTCCCCCCCCTCCGCTAATGCCCCCCCCTACCCCCGTCGCAGCTGCTCAAGTACTGCGTCGACAAGCCCGGCAACAAAACGGACGGAAATGACGTCAGAACTGCCGGAATCGAGGGCCTGGAAGACGGAGGCCAGTTCTCCGGCTTGACCAATAACGCCACCGGCGCGCAGATCTTCAAGGAGAAAATGAGGACCATCAAAAAGGCGCAGATCGTCTGCTGCACTTGCATCGGGTCGGGAGGAGAGATCCTCGACGGCATGATCTTCGAGCGCGTGCTGGTCGACGAGGCCACCCAAGCCACCGAGCCCGCGACCCTCGTGCCTCTGACGAGGGGCTGCAGGCAATTGGTTCTGGTGGGAGACCACTGCCAGCTTCCGCCCACTGTTTTGTCCACCAAGGCCGAGGAGGAGGGTCTAGGAGTTCCGCTCTTCTCGCGCATGGTAAGAGAAGCGAGGCCACCGAGCGAAGCCGCATCATCGGTGGAAGAAAAAAGCGCAACATCATCATTCTAACTCACCCTCCCCCCTCCCCCAACCACCAGGTTGCGTGCGGAGTCCCGCCGTGCATGCTCGACACGCAGTACCGTATGCACCCGGCTATCGCCACCTTCCCGTCAGACCTTTTCTACGGCGGGAAGCTTCTTAACGGCGTCAGCCCCCCCGAGCGCCGCCCCCTCCCCGGCTTCCCTTGGCCGCGCGAGGAGTTCCCGGTCGCCTTCCTTCCGGTGCCCGAAGGCATTGAAGTCGACGACGGGGTGTCGAAGATGAACGAGGTGAGTAACTGCGAGGAGCGAAGCGACGAACTGAGAATGCGTTAATTCCGTTCGTTATGAGGCTCCATGACATTATAAACTGACTCGTCGCTTCGCTCCACACCTCGTTGATGCTCATCGCAGGCCGAGGCCAACGCCGCGTGCGACGCCGTCCACATGCTCCTGGACGCCGGGTGCAGCGTCTCGGACGTCGCGGTCGTCACGCCCTACGCCGCCCAGGTCCGCCTCATCAAGAGGATGACGAGGCAGCTCGTCAGCAGGCCCCCCTACGTTGAGGTCTCCTCCGTAGACGGCTTCCAGGGTCGCGAGAAGGAGGTGAGGAAGTGCGAGGAGCGAACGACGACAACGAGGAGCGAAGGACGAGGATGTGAAGCTCAAGCGAAGAGGATGTAAAGCTCCCGCTCCTCAGGTGTCGCTCTCGTTCCTCGCATTAAGAACACTCTAAACTAACCCCCCCCTTCCCCGCAGGCCGTCATCTTCAGCGCCGTCAGGTCCAACGACCACGGCTCCGTTGGCTTCGTCTCCGACTGGAGGCGCGTGAACGTCTCCTTCACCCGTGCCAGGCGCGCGCTCATCGTCATCGGCAACGACGTGTGCCTCCGCAGGGGAGACGTCGACACCTGGTCCCCCTGGATCTCGTGGGCGGACTCCCAGGGCATCAACATGAACTTCCCCGGAAAGCCGAGGGGAAGATACGACGCAGAGCAGCTCCGCAGGGTCAGGGGAGGCACCACCGCCGCCGAAATGCTCAAGGATGTTTTAGAGAGGCAGCAGGCGCAGCTCAAGACGGCTGAGGTCGAATTAAAGAGGGCCAACAAGAACACCAGGAACGTCGTCAAGGAGTTCGAGGGAGGCCAGGGAGACATCATGGGCGAGAACAGGTCCGTCGCCATCGAGCCCAAGGGGAAGGAAATCAAGTTGGTCGGAAATTTCGAGAGCAACTGGGACGACAGCGACAGCGAGGACGACAGGGAGGGGGGAGAAGGAGGGGGGGACGACTGGGAGACTGGTGGTTTGATGGGACTCGAGGCCACGCTCAAGAAGACCGGGCTCGATTTGGGAGACGATGAGGAGGAGGAATCGGGGCTGAGGGATGCTTGGGATGACTGAGTTGGAGAGGAGGAGAGGAGGAGAGGAGGAGGAAAATGGAAATTGATTGATGATGGTGATTGTGATTGATTGTGATTGTGTGATTGATTGTGCGGTAATAAATTTGAATAGTTTTGGTAGACCGAAAGTGGAGGTGGAGGGGTTTTTTTTAGGGTTGTTGTTGTTGTTGTTGTTGTTGTTGTGTTGAATTAAGCAGAGGTGTGCGACGACTTCGGATGTAGTATCGTTAAATATGTCATCAACGTTACTATTCTCAGGGACTAGCTTGGAACATTTGTAGACGACGCTCGGACCAAGCGTTTGAAGCGAGGCCGGGATCGTCATCGATTTTAGTTCTGAGCAATCTTCAAAGGCACAAGTACTTAATTCTTGAAGGTTTGTGTGGAGGAGATCGACATTCTCTAGGTTGTAGCAACCTATGAAGGCTGAATCGCCAATCGATGTTAACGTCATCGGGAAAGATACGGTAGTCAAACTACGGCAGGCACTGAAGGCACATTAACCGATGCTCTCAATGCCCTCGGAGATATCTACAACGACGAGATTGGAGGCCCAGCAGGCACGAGCTCCGACCTTCATGATATTTAGAAGGAAGATAACCCGCGTTGCGAATGCACGCCTGTCCGCTCGAGGAACGCGCATCGGACCTATATCCTTCCCACCGTGAACAATAATCGTGCCGTTCCTCACGCCTTCGTCGATAAACGCGTCCACCACGCGCTTCCACGCCTTCGTCGTCAACCTCAGCGTCATCAACGTATCCCCAGGAACGAAGCCCACAAGCAACCTCTTAAAGTCGTCCGTGAACATGAACTGATCGGTCGTCGCAGGGACATACATAACCCAGCGGGTGGAAATCGGCAAACTCTCCGGCTGTGACGCGTGGTCGTGCGTGGAGGATTTGTTGCGGAGGGCCTGCTTGAGTTCGCAGCGGTCGAGCATCCCGGAAGTGTCAATCCCGGCCTGCTTTATCCCGGCCTGCTTTATCCCGGCCTGCTTTACCTCTTGGATTGTTATAGACCGATATTCGAGGCTGGCGTTTATTGTGAGAGCCTTGGCGCGCGCGGGCTGTGGCCGACGTCGTACAAGAACCTAAGGGAATTCGCGAGCGGGGAGGGCTTCAACATGTACTTCCGGAACAAGTTCAACCGGAACGAGGAGACGTACTTGAGATGGAAGGAGGTTTTTGACGTTTTGGATATTGTTGGGGGGATGGGTTGCCATAATAACGTGAGGGTAAATTTGGAGACGCAGGTGCTGACGATTACGGGGTCGGAGGATCTGGTGAAGCTCAGGGCGTTGGCGAAGCTGTGCAGTGTGGAGTTCTTTGACGATAAGTCGCTTTTGGTTGTGGCGTGGAGGAGGGTTTTGGAGGTTTCGGAGTTGGTGATGCCAGAGGAGAAGAAAGTACGAGGAAAGAAGAAGAACGACCCGAGGAAGCTCAAGATTTTGGACGCTTGCCTCGCTTTGGGGAGGGCGTGTAGTCTTACGGATGATTTTGATGATGCGAAGCGATACTCATCTTGGTGATACGCTGCAGGAGAATGGAGAGTTTGAGGAGGCGAAGGAAGTTCACGAGAGGTGTTTGGCGGGGAGAATGAAGTTGTTAGGGGAAGATAACAAGGATAAGTTGGGCACGTTGAATAATTTGGGAATAGTTGATGATAAGTTGGGGAATTACGAGAAGGCGTTGGAGTATTACGAGAGAGCTTTGAAGGGGAACGAGAGGTTGACGGGGGGAAATCATCCCAATACAATCACAGCTGTGATTGTATATGGCGGGTATTTATTTTAGCACGAAGGACTGTGTGAAAGCAGAGGAGCTTTATGAGAGAGCGCTCGAGGGTTACGAAGCACAGCTCGGGAAGAACCACGATCGTACGATGAAATGTGCGTGGAATTTCAAGCAATGCACCATAGCGACCGGAAAGGAAGAGAGACTGGTAGCTTTGACGACCGCGTACCCCTGGTTGAACGACGACGACGCCTATTCATACATATACTAAAAATTACCAAGCTTCGTTATCTAAAAAATAATAAGGCGTTTTCATACATTAGGGGAAACATTTTAAAAGACAAAATTAACTTTCAAATATTCTCCAAAACCTACGTACCACGATGTCCAAATTTTTTAGCCTCCAAATCTAAAGAAATCAATAATAAAAATTCTCTAATTTTCTTTATTTTTCAGCAACGAGCTTCTGATCGCATACCACAGAGTCGCAGTGCAGAGGAAGCCTCCCGAAAAGCCCATCGCCCCCTCAATACTCGTCAAATCCGCCAGCGCTCCCGTGCACGTCGCTCCCAACAGCAACCCAACGTCTCCCATCGTTCTGAGCAGCGCAATGGCCTGCGCCCTTTCCGATTCCTCAACTAAATCTGACACGTACGCAATCGGCGCGGTGGACAGAAACACGCCACCAACGGACCACATCCCTAGAGCCGCTGCTGCCGTTTCAATCGTCGTACACTGCGTGAGCGCTAAAATGCTCGCTCCGACCAATCCGCTTCCCGCCACAATAATCGGCCTCTTCCCAATCCTGTCGGTCAACGCAGCCAGAGGCTGCGACGAGCGTAGTGAGTCTCACGAGTTAGAACTACGCAGCGACGATAGGAGCGTTGGTGTTTACACTGAAGCTAATAGCGCAGCTGAATTTGGAGCGCAATTGTCTTATTCCCAGCTCGTCGCTCCTCACAATTTCTCACCTGACTCCCGACGACTTGAACCGCCGACATGGCGGCGTAGACCTTTCCGAGAGAACCCGCGGTCATAGCGAAGCCTTCGGGGTTGGTTAGGAGGAGCGGAAGGAGGGTCATTTGAGAGCCGGCGAGGGAGATCCAGTAGCAGGAGTTCAAGATAATTGCGTTGCGGACTTGAGGATTCTGCGACGAGCGGCGAGCGAAGCGAGCCGAGTTAGAATTGTGTGGCGACGAAAGTGCTTAATCATTTAGACTACAGCTACTAGCGCAGACGAATAGCGACCGTAATTATCGTATTCACTGCTTCTCACCTGCATAAGCGGCTTCCACTGCCCAACAGCGTTCTTAAACGCGTCCGCCACAGTTTCAATTTCCTCGCTATCATTAATATCATCAACGAACCTCGATCCCTCCCCCCTCCTCGACTGCGTTTCGCTCAGGAACACTCCGTTAAGAACTGAATTCGCCAAAAAAGCACCACCAACTAAACTGAACGTAACCTCCAAACCAACACTATCAGCTAACATTCCTCCCACAGCCGGTCCCAACGCCGTCCCCGCCGCAAACGCCGCCATAACAGGCGCCATCGTACTAGCTCTATTATTATTAGTCGACATATCTGTGATACTCAAAGTAGCTGCGGTGCTTAAACTAGCTACCCCGAAACCTATCGCTAAACGGCAGGCTATTAATTCTTCGAGACCGCCGGCGAAACCTATTCCGGCAGTACCTGCTCGGAGCGACGAGCGAAGCGAGTTCGAAGAAGATTAATATTGCGCAATTTTAAAGTGCTAAAAAGTTACCTCAACGTTATATAATATAATCGTTTAATTTCCATCTCACCTGCTCCAACCGCCAACAACGAATAAACCAAATACGGTTTCCTCCCATGCCTCTCCACCAAAATCGCGCTCGGTATATTCCCAATTAACTTCGCCAAACCAAACGCACTAATAACATACCCAAACTCCTGCGTGCTCAGACTTAAATTGCTCACGATGTATGGCATTATTGGGGTTATCATGCCGACGCAGGAACCGACGAGGAGCATGGAGGTTGTTATGGGGGCGAGGGCTTTTAGGTCGAGGGAGGAGGATTTGGTGTGGTAGTGGGTGGAGACGGTGGGGAGGTGGAGGGAGCCGTTTTGGTTGAGGGTTGTGTGGATGCGGTGGACTGCGGGGGGGGGGGAGGGGGGGAGTGAGAAATTATTAAATTTACTTTTAATTAAACGGTTTCGTCGGTAGCTGTTATTGAATTCGAACCGCCCCACCCCCTGCTCCGCAGGACGCCCGAAAATGAGTGATTTTTGTTGAGGGATATGGTCGAACAGCACTACCTGTCTACGACTTCAGTGCTCATAGGTTCACCCTCAGCGAATGTACGACGGTACATCAACCTCGTGGCCATCTCCGTGCTGAACGTCCAGCCAGGCGACGTACTATTCGACCATATCCCTCAACAAAAACCACTCATTTTCGAGCGATATCGAGTAGATGTAATAGCAGCAGAGAATTCATGGGAACTCTCAAATGAAATCGTAACTTTATAGGAGCGAGATTAGGGTTTTCTTTTCTTACCTATCAAGTCAGTTGATTCTTCAGGCCTCCCGATCTGCTTGTTAGCGAGGTCATTGTTCAGGTACGATTTTATGGAGATAGGGGTTATCTCATCGGAGTCTGAGAGAAGAGATAGCTTGGATGTGATCTCGTCCTTGGTGAAGTCTTTTAGATTTAGGAGGGAGTAGACTTCTTTGTCGGTCAAGGGTTGGATATGGTTGGGAGCAGGGGTGGATGGTGGGATGGTGGAATCATTGTTTGATGTTGTTGTGGAGAAGGGGAGGAGGTAAATTGAGAATGTTGACGGTCTGTGAGGAGAAGAGCTGTGAGTTAGAGTTAAGCTGAGCGCAAAATGTTGCGCAATAGTATTTGGCGGTGGCGATGAGCGGTGGCGATGAGCGTTGAACGGCTGTTGTTCGAGGGATGGGTTAGGCGTTGTAGCCGCGTCAACTTCTCTCGACGCCGTAGGGTAAATGTTCAATAAACTTTGTTGTTACAACGGTGATAGGTTGATTCGCTGATCTGATGCCGCCTTCTCACCGTAAAAGTCGGTGCAATCGTCCTCCTGTGTTTATTCTATGACCAGCAACGCCGATACGTGTTCGAGCAGCAGCACGTGTGCTTATAGCTATTGATCTTGCTAGCATGTTTGATTGGGCGTCTAGGAACGTCAGGGAGAACGGTGGTCACAGTTTTGTTATTAATTGAATGTCAAAATCCTCGAAAACTGTTAATCCATTTCTGATAACTTAACGTTTTAATTCTTTAACGTGAGTGATATTCAGCGGGAGAGAATAATCATACAAGACCATCATGTGAACGATAGCAAGAATGCAAAAACGTAAAATGCTGCACACCTCGAAACAAAACAACGTTCCTGGATCACCAGTGGTCGTCCGCTACAACCTCTCCCCCTCCCTCAATCCCGCTCTCCCGCCCCCAATTCTAACCCTCTCCCCCTCCCCTAGCCCCCTCCTCCCTATGGTCTTCTTCGTCTGCGAGGGTTGTAATGAGTCCTTAAAAAAGAATCAAGTCGACAACCACGCCGCTCGTTGTTCTTCGTGTCACTCCGTCACCTGCGTAGACTGCAACATAACCTTCCACGGTGACGATTACCGTGCTCACACTTCCTGCGTCTCCGAAGCCGAGCGTTACGAGCGTTCAGTTTATAGGGGTGTGAAGAAGGGAGAGGAGGGGAAGGGGAATAAGGGGAAGAAACTTAACCCGCAGGAGGTTTGGAATCAGCTGATTTTGGAGGCAGAGGAGAGGAAGGAGCAGGCGGGGGAAGGGATTAGGGGACATTTGGTTACGCTGACGAGCTGTTCGAATGTAAGTCCAGCGAGGAGCGAAGCGACGAGCTGAGAGAATTCTGTATTTGACGTTACAATAGTAGCTGAGAGAATTCTGTATTTGACCGTTACTATGTAGCTGAGCCTCAGCACTTCTAACGTTACCAACACAATTCTAACTCGTCAACTCCAATCTTCACGCGACTCGCTACGCTCATCGCAGGTGCCTAGGAAGGAGAAGCAGTTCAGGAATTTCGCAGCGAACTCTTTGAGGTTGAGGGCGAATGATCCGGTTGTGGGGGAGGTTTGGGAGTTTTTGGCGAGGTTGAGGGAGGAGAAGAACGCGGAGAAGGCGAAGGAGAAAGAGGAGGAGGAGAGAAAGAAGCAGGCTGTCAAGGCTGAGAGGGAGGCGAAGGAGAAGGAGGAGAAGGAGAAGGTCGAGAAGAAAGAAAAGAAAGAGAAGAAGGACAAGAAGCGCAAAGCCACTTCAGAACCCGAACCCGCCGACATCGTCACTCCTTCCGCCTTCGTCCCTGGCTCCCCCTCCAAAAAACAAACCACGAAAATCCTCAAGAAACTCCTCAACTCCACTCCCACGCAAACCCTCACGTCCCTCAAAAACGCCACAACCATTAAAATACTCGAAGCAGGTTTCGACGTTAGCTATGATTATTGGAGTAAGGGGCTGGTAGAAATTATTCGGGAGAGTGATAAGTTTATCGTAACTAATGACGGGAATGTTTCTTTAAGTTAAATTTATAAAGAAAACAAGTACGTTAATTTTGAGTTTGATAAATTTTGGACGCTTGATTATTTTTACTTGGTGGCGGAGAGGAGTTGTTGAGCGCGGAGGTAGGCGACGACTTTGGGTGTTGCATCGTTGTATTCTTCGCCTACGTTGATACTGAAGGAAACGAGCTTGAAGCATTCGTAGAAGACGTGGCGACCAAAGGTTTGAAGCGAGTCTGGAATTGTCATCAACTTCAGGTTGCTGCAGCTTCCGAAAGCGCTGTTACCTAGCTGCTGAAGGTTTGTGTGGAAGAGATCGGCCTTTAATAATCTCTTGCAATGGTAGAAGGAGTCGTGGCAGATCGTAGTTAACGTCTTGGGGAAAGATACAGTGGTCAAACTTTCGCAGTCGGAGAAGGCGCCGTAACGGATTGTCTCCACGCCCTCGGGGATATCTACGATGACGAGGTTGGTGTATTTGCAGGCACGATCACCGACCTTCTTAATATTTAGAGGGAAGATTACCCGTGTTATACGCGCTCGCGTTGACTTTTTAGAAACTGTTAAATATGATTGTAGTTTCCTCCGCCTTGACAGAACATTTCGCCTTTCCCAACGGCCTCATCAATAAAATCATTCACCGCTGCCAGCCAAGCCTTCAAAACCAACCTCATCGTCGTCAACATATCGCCCGTAAAGTACGGCAGACGTAAATAGGTTTGAAAGTATTTAGAGCCGACGAATTCTTTGGTGGGGAGATTTTTAGCACGGAGGTAGTTGACGACTTCGGAAGTTGTATCTAATAGTTCCTCATCATCGTCATCGTACTCTCTAACGTCGATGTTGGAGGGGACTATCTTGAAGCATTCGTGGAAGACGCCGTAACCAAGCGTTTGAAGCGAGTCCGGGATCGTCATCAATTTTAGTTCTGAGCAACCGTAGAAGGCTTCTTGACCTAATTCTTGAAGATTTGTGTGGAGGAGATCGACATATTCTAGACTGGTGCAACTATCGAAGGCGAATCCACCAATCCATTTTAACGTCGTCGGAAAATATATGGTAGTCAAGCTACTGCAGTTTGCGAAGGAAGCCCAACGGATGCTCTCAAAACACTCGGGGACATCAACAATGACGAGACTGACGGCGAGGTAGCAGGCCCAGTCTCCGACCTTCGTAATATTTAGAAGGAGTATCACCCGCGTCGCGAGCTTACGCCTCTCCTCTCGAGCTTCTGCTACCACAAAACTTATATCATTCCCACCGTGAACAATCAACTCTCCGCTCCTCACGCCCTTGTCGATCACCTCCTCCGTCGCGGCCTTCCACTCCTTCGTCGTGGATCTCAGTATCATCAACGTCTGCACGTGAACGAACTCAATGAAGTGTCTCCTAAACTCAGGTGTGTACATGAACTGATCGGTCGTCGCAGGGACAGTGGAAACCACCGTCGAAATTGTCAAACTCGCCGCCGGTGGGATCTCCATAATCTCCTCCTCATTCTCATTCTCCTCGTATCCCGCTCCCCTCTTGCTACTCATTTACCCGTGTTTGTGGTCGTCAGTAGACTCGGAGGCTACATATTTGGACATCGTGTTACGTAGGTTTCGAGAAATCGGCTGCTAAACTTTCTCAGATTTCCTCCCTCAAATTTAGTTTCGTCGATTTTACCGTTCCACACGCAATCCCAGAGTATATTTATTCTTTCCACGTACTCTCTATCACTATCAACCCCTATTAATACCCCCTACATACACCCTAGGCGACCAAAAATATATATTATGGCCGGTCAAACCACAAGCCGACTCATCATCTCGATCTTCCTTTTCCTCTTCGCTTCCACTGCTGTTGACGCTCTCGTTCCATCGCCAACACGAACTCCAGTACAAGCGAGAACCCTAACACCGCGACAAACTTCCAAATTCCTCAAAACCAGAGTCGCTACAGTCGCAGCAACATTAATATTTTGTACCGGCAACCCCATCCCGAGGTGAGTAACTGCGAGGAGCGAAACAACGAGTTGGGAATGCGTCAATTCGGAGAAACGTAGATACGTGATGTCTATGAACTTGTCACTTCGCTCCTCTCCGGGAATGCGTCAATTCCGTTCGTCATTTGTCTGCTTCGACTGTGTTGGGAGCTCCAGTCTAAATATCGACGCCACTATCACCGCCACAAACACAATTCTAACTCGACTAATTACGCAACACCAATCTTCATGCGAATCTCTTTGATCCTCGGTTGCTTATGATGGTCGCTACGCTCGTCGCTTCGCTCGTTGCAGCCTCGCGCTCGACATGGACGCCTTCGCAGCATCGTCGCTCACCCCACCCCCCCCATCCAAAATGTCGGAAGATGCTGCCATGTGCCGCTACGGCCAGGCCTCCAAGCAGCGCGGAGAGGCCTGCGATCGCGCAGGTATCACGAAGAAAGGAATCGAGGACGGCGTCGTCGACCGAGGCACCTTTCAGAAATGCAAAGAAAACTGGGAGATGAAGTCCGGAAAATGGGAATCCACGTGGGTATGCGGTACAACATAAAACAACATAACATAAAATACCATAATTCATTCTAAAAATAATAATCATCGTAACTCATTTATCATCATCTCATTTTATAATCCCCCCAACACCATCCAAAAATTCTTTCAGTCCTTCCCCTCTCTCTTCTTAAACATCCAATCAGGCACCCCCCCCCCCTCCCTCCTCCATCA
>BLQM01000236.1:42437-61217 GCA_012489335.1 Triparma laevis f. inornata
CCATCCAAAAATTCTTTCAGTCCTTCCCCTCTCTCTTCTTAAACACTACCAATCGAGGCCCACCCCCCCCCCTCCCTCCTCCATCATCCCCCTCGGTCCCCTCGTAATACTTCTCCAATTCGTCCTGCTCGAACGCCCCCTCAAGGCTCTCCCTGTACTTCCCTAAAGTATGATTCGCCAAGCTAAAATTACTCTTATTAAACCTGAAGGTGCTCTCCACAGGTGTCGGCGCAATGCAGATCGTTCCAACCCCCTTGTCGTCTATCACCACCTCCACCCCCGCGTGCTTGTAAATACCTCTCCCGCACGTCCACCTGGGGAGCCCGGTGAAGAGGTCCCCCTCTACGCTGATCCTGCGAGTGAAGATTGGCGATAACGAGTTAGAATTAAGAGGGAAAAAAAGTAGACGTTAAAACTGAAGCTACTAGTGCACTAGAGGAGCGAAGCGACGAGTTCAGGACAACGCGTTCTCAACTTTACTCGTCGCTACGCTCCTCGCGCAGTAACTGGTAAGAATTAAGAAACAAAGAAACTACTAGTATTATCAGCTCATCGCTTCGCTCCTCCCTGGGCCTACCTGAAGCAGTGGGGAACGCGCTTCGCAAAAACCGCGGAGAACGAGGCGTTCCCAACCTTGGGCTGGCCGTAGGTGTAGCAGGCAACCGGAAGCTGACATTTGACCGAGACCGACTCGCGGCCTCCCGTTGCGGCTCCGTCGTCCGCCGACCTGCTCCCGCGCCTCGCGCGCTTCGCGGCCCTATTATTCACTCCCACAATTCCGGTGTTCTTCTCCGCGCCCGCGAGCGGCACCAACAGGCCCACGTTGCACGCCAAATCAAATGCAAACAGCTGGCCCAAGGCCCCGCCCAAACTATGCCCTGTGACGTAGATCTTGGGAGGATTGCTGCTCTTGATCAGACTGCCCTCGATGCATTGCATGACGCTGGTCAAGACGCGGTTTCTGATGGCGCCATAACTGTCCCTGAAGCCCTTGTGGACGCGGACGTTGCCGTTGACGTCCGGGAAGAGGTTGTCGTCGTCCCTGACGCCTAGGGCTTCGTTGAAGTCCGGCAAACGATCCCCCCGCTCCCCCACGTCCTCCACATCTCCCCCGTAGTCGTGAAGAGGAATGGATCCGTAGCCGCCAATCGTAGTGGTCCGCCTTTTACCCCCTAACCTGCCCCACCCTCCGCCGTCTATCGGAAGCCCGACCTGCTCGAAATCCAAATCCGTCTTCATGTTCTCTTTCGAGACGGTGCCTCTGAACACGACGATGATCACGTCGCTGTCGTCGCCGTCGGTGATCTGCCGAGAGTTCAGCAAAACGTAGCAGTGCGTGTCTGACACCTCGTCGACCACCTCCGAAAACAGCGAAACGCCCAGCGAGCTCAGATTCATCTTTCCGGGGGCGAAGTCTCCGGTAGAGTACTGCGGCGGGGGGGAGGGGGGGGAGTTGTGTTAGTGGAGGGATTGCAATAATATAGAGTTGTATTTGCATACATACCTCGCTCGTGTTATAGTACGACTGCCAGGAACACTCCAACAACAGACAGGCGATCTCGGTGCAGAACACGGGAACGTAGGTGGCGGGCTCGCGGCTTCTCAAGGAAATTGCGAGGGGGAACAGCCGCCAGGTGTGCGTGGTCCGCGAAAGGTTCACCACGAAGCGGCTGTCGCCGTTGTTTTTGATTTTTTGCCGGGGCAGGAAGAAGATTAGGCCGACCACGAGGCAGCAGAGCGTGATGTATAGGAGTTTTCCTGTTGAGCGAAGCGAGCCGTGTAGCGTGTTAGCGCAGCTGTATTACGAGCGAGCACGAATATCCCGATTAACGCATTCCCAGCGAGGTGCGAAGCGAACCCGACGAGTTGAACGAAATCAAGTGCAAATGCGAGGAGCGCTCGGAGCCAAGCGACAAGTTGAACGAAATCAAGTACAAATCCTCTTCGTTTCGCTCCTCGCTGCTCCTCGCTAGTATATAATGCTTCTGGTGCTAGAGCGAGAGCGATACATCCACGTCGCTTCGCTCCTCGTTGAACGAAATCAAGTACAAATCCTCGTCGTTTTGCTCCTCGCTAGTATAAAATGTTCATAGTATGGTTACTCGCACGAATACAGCATTCTCAACTCGTCGCTTCGCTCCTCGCATTCTTTCTCACCTGGGCCGATCGACGTCGCCGTGGCGCAAAAGGGCAGGTGCGAAGTCTCCGCCGTCACGGTCCTGATCATCCTGTCCACGACGCTCCCGTGCTTCTCTCCGAAGACGAGAGTGGTGAACGAGGCCGTGTTTGAGGCTGAGAGTGACGATGAGCTTGGATTACTGTTGCTGTTAGTGCTGCCTCCCCACTTGACGGCCAGGCTGCGCAGGTCCCAGAGGGCGGGGATGATGATTACCGTGACGGCCAGTAGTAGCGTGCTGGCCAGGATTCTGAACGTCAGCTGCGCGTAGCGCGTGACGAAGAAGCTGCGCGAAGAAGTGTGAGTATGAATTATTTAGAAATAAACCTCCCCGATCGACGCGACTGTTATATCGTTACCCTAACAGAGGATGAGATCGCCAAGGTGGAGACTGGCTACCATGGAGGTACGAAGCCCGCTCCTAGTGCGATACCAAAGCATTTTATACTAACTCGTCGCTTCGCTCCTCGGCTCGCTTCGCTCGTCCTCCCTCACCTCTCTTCCTTCAACTTCTTTGACGTCCGAATCGCCGCCCCGCAGATGCAGTAGACCCAGACTGCTAACACTAGCATTTGGACGAGGCTCGCCACCAAATATAAGGTGGAGAGAGCCCCCCCCTGCGGGTTCATGCCTAGGGTCTCCGGGAACCTCGACAGAATAACGACGATCAGCGAGACTGCGACGAGCGTAGCGACGAGCGTAGCGACGAGCGTAGCGACGAGCGTAGCGACGAGCGTAGCGACGAGCGTAGCGACGAGCGTAGCGACGAGTATTGGTGGGTTAGAATTACGTACAGATGAAAGCGGCGTTGAACGTTTAGACTAAAGCTACGTCACTTTTCCTCACTACTACGACCTTAATTGTCGTATTCCCAGCTCACCTATCGAGAGGCACAGGAGCAGGAATTTCGGCGCGATGAAGTCCGAATAGAAGGCGGATCGCGGGTCGTGCTTCAAAACCAGCTTGTTCGAGGGCAGCTGCGTGTTGCTCTCAAACGCTCCTCCAGCCGTCATCTTGACGTGCTCGAAGGCCTCCCGCGCGATCCTCAAATCTTTCTGCTGCTTCGTTCGCGTGAGCACGGCGGAGCCAGTGTGAAAGCGCATTCCATCAACGAGCAGTAGCCATGAGAAGAGAAACGCGTGGATTCCGATTCCGACAATCAGGTCTGCGAGGGCTCTAATCCTTGGACTACAGCGGTGAGCGAAGCGAGCCGTGTTAGTACATGAAGTACATGAAACGAGTGAAATTATTATTAGTCTCTCTTGCTTTTCTCACCTGCCAGCCGCAGAATCACTCAGCTGCATGACCACCGCCACCGGATTCTCGATCATAATCAGACAGACCAATAGAAGCACGACGAAGCGACGCTCTGGGATGAGGGTCATGGGCGTCGTCCACCACTCCGGCTCCGCGAGGTCGATGGAAAATGCGCCGCCGCCCCACCGCCCGCCGCCCTGCCCGAGGAAATCGCGCCACCCTCGCCAAACCTCCTTCACGTACAGGTAGATGAACGTCAGCGTCGCCGACAGGCACAGAAACCGGATCACGCTCTGTAGCCGTGCGTATCCCATCGTCTCCTTCTCGATATCATAAGAAGCGTTCGAGAATATCTGAGAGGGGCAGCGGCGATATTTGTTAGAATAAAACCATGTTGTAACTTCTTCCTCTTCTTCTTCTTCTTCCTCTATCGCTCACCTCCATGAGACTCTTCAAGAGCTCCCTGCTAGCGACGTTCTGCACGGCTGGAGCGTAGCTGATGGTGATGTCGGCGGTTCTGCCGCTGAGGACGTTGGAGCCCGGCGCGCTGAAGAGGACGTCAAGCAGTCTGGGACTCTCGCACAGATACAAGCCGAAATCGTCCAAATCGCAGGCCAGAGGGAGGGGGGTCGGCTTAGTCTTGTAAATTGTGGATGCGCCCTGCGTGATCGTCGTCGAGTAGACGATCTCTTTGGCCCGTATGGATTCGAGGGTGGAGGAGGAGATCTTGGCGTACTTTGCGTCCGCGGTGAGGAAGGAGGAGAGCGGAGGCACGTCGCTCACAGTTATCACGAACGTCATCGCCGACGCCGTGATGTGCGTGTGCGTAGCGGCGGTGCAGTGAATCGTCTCCTTGAATATTCCCAAGTTCGAGTCAAGAAATGCGGACACAAGCAGGAATATGTAGGGTAGGAAGAACAGCATGAGTGTCTGCGAATTAGATGGTGTGAGAGAGCGTAGCGAGCTGTGTTAGTGATGAAAAAATGGACATATTTTTATTAAAATCGTTCATTCCCCAACCCCAATCTCACCTGAAAGGTCGATAAGGACTCCAAGAAGACAAACCGCTTGTTCTGCTCGTTGCTCTTGTACGGCTTCGGCTGCAGATTGAAGCTCCCTTTGACCCCTCGGACGCCGAACGGATTCTTCGTGGACGGCGATAGCGGATTTGAGAAGTGGTCCGTGTGAAGATCAACCTGCTTGTGGGAGACCTACACGAACACGAACAAACGGATGGGTTAGAAATCATAAAGAAAATTCACAAATGTTGGAAATCCACGGAGGATTAGGGGTGTTACCGGGTCCCTCGCACAAAACGTGCAAGGGCCCCGCCCCCGGCGGTCAACCATATCTCGGTGGGTAGTGTTTCGAGACCTAGCTAATAAGCCACAGCAGTTTCTCTCTTCGCTCCTGGCACGGCGGACGGGTCTTAAGCGTGGAATTTGGCCACACCGCGAGGTGTGGCCTAGCTAGAAGACGGTGTCGGTCGCATGGGCGTGTTTTTGGTTTTGGGGTGGTAGGAGTGGGACTCACCTTCTTCTGAAGCTCAACGAGGAAACTTCGACGACGAAAATCCATATCCTTCTTGTCGTTCAATACCTGACGCTGGGAGGAGTAGTCCCACGCCTTGGGAGGGTTGGAGGAGGAGCGCGGCTTCGTCGTGTAGCCCATGCGCTTTCTCCACGCGGCGTCGTGGAGAGGTTCGGGTTCTTGTTTTGCAGCGTGGGTTTCGAGGGGCGACTGCGAGATGGGTGGGTGAGATTAATGGATGGAAAATTAGGGTGGGAAGGGTGGGGGGTCGCACCTTGCGACTCGGCTTCTTGGGGGACGGGGAGAAGGAGAGCGCCGGCTTTCGGGTGGGAGGGGCGGTGATGGACTCTTCTCCTTCACTAAGCCTGCCCAGTGGCCTTCGCGTCGACCTTACAGGGCTGTCGTCATCGCCGTCGAAGGGATTCGTCGAGGGTTGTGCGGGATCGGGATCGGGGTCCAGCGTTTCCTGGTTGAACGAGGTCAGCGACACCCTTCGTTGCATCGATCTCGCATTGAATGACGCGAACGTCGAAATGCAGGAGGGCCAAGTTTGTAAAACTGAATAACACCTTTTCTCCGCCGCTAGAAGTCAATATAAACTCAGGACTGGTTTGAATGACCTAATTTGTGGTCTGGGATATTCGTGTGGGCTACGATATATTTGGGAACGCGAGATTTGATCGAAAATCAATTTTAGTTAAATATCTGGAAAGGAAATCGGTGATCTGGGATTTTCCAGGTTCAATTTTTGTCTTTATTATCCCTTTGGTACCCATAAATACACAAGTTTGTAGTAATATTTTCAGAGTAAGCTCAGTATCATAGTTTTTTTGTTTATATTTTCACCTTTCTGGAGTTTATTTCCTCTGAAAATTGCATATTCGGAATTTTGAGAGGCCATAAATAGATGAATATTGCAATTAATGACCAAAATAAACCCAGGAACACTGATTTCTATTTCCTAAATCCACCTCACTTTCTGTACATTTTCAAAGAACCATTTTTACAAAATAATCGCTCAAGGATCATAATATTCCGAATATAATCAATATTGAACCTGAAAATTACCAGAAGGTTAAACTGTGTTCCAGCTATTTGACTAAAACTGATTTTCGGTTTCATCTTGCGTTCTCGAATTGATTGTAGCCCACACGAATATCCTAGGCGTCAATATAAGTCATTTAAACCAGTTCTGAGTTTCTACTGTCTTCTAGCTGCGGATAAAAGGTGTCATTTAGTTTACGAACTTGGCCCCTCCCGCATTCTACATTAGCACACCTCAACCTCACGTTCTCGAATAAATCTTAGCCCAAACGAATATCCTAGACGTCAACCTAAACCAGTCCTGAGCCTCTACAACTTCTAGCGGCGGAGGAAAGGAGTTATTTAATTTACGAACTTGGCGTTCGCCCTCTGATTTATGACGAACGTTTTCGCGACCAGCATCGTCGATTTCACAGCGTCGATCATCGGTAGCCCTCCGGCGTACACAATTTCGGCTAAGCCGCCGAAACTCAACAATCGAAACCCTCCCCCTCCCAGTTCCCAGCTCTCGAATGTCCTTCCCTCAATCCTCGTTACTCAGCACTCAAATTCCCACTCGCTTCAGCTGTACCTACGTCTAGCAAAACTACCTCATAATGTGGTGAACACTCCATACCACCGCTGCAACGACGGCGCGGCCTATCCAACCCTAACAACAATAAGTCCGAACCTGAACATCGTGGTGCCTTCTCCCCTTCCCGGGGGTGGTGGTGCCTTGAGTTACGTTAAGGAGAGCTTGCCAGTGGACGAGGACGCTCCGGCCGCGCTGCCGCTGCCGCCGCCACTGCTCCATCTCACGTCCGTCAAGAGCCTCCACGACGACGCGAGCAGCCCGCACAACTTTAACGAGGAGCTCGTTTTGACGAACTTGATCCAGACGAACTTGGCGCCTCTCCTGTTGGGGCTGGAGTTCGCGGACGAGGACGTGGGTTACGAGGTCACGAGGTCGCGGTGGGCCACCCAACTGCCGCCGCTCTTGGGCGTGTTCAGTGCTATTAGAATATTCTGCCACATTAATGACAATTTGAAGATCTGGGCAGAGAAGGTCTCAGTGTTGCGTTCTCTAGGGGTTGGTGGAGTCGTGCCTGTCAGGAGGAGGGAGAGTAGCGGTTTTTTCGTTGCGGGTTCCTCACTGGTGAGTGCGCACGACTATTTGTTTGGGCCGAATACGAATGATATTTAGGTTTGTTTTACACTGACATCTCACTCATTCCTCCACCACAGCACCTGGACGTGGGAGAGACGATAAGAAGATCGGTTGCGATATATGAAGCGATCAACGAGAAGATCGTCGAGTCTGGAGGGGTGGAAGGGGGGTATCTTTTTGGCGACTCTCCGAGTCCAGTCGACTGCCTGCTGTTTGGGCACGTCGCGCAGGCGCTGGCCAACCCGCACCTGGCCAAGATTTTCGGCAACTTTCCCGCGCTGTTGAAGTGGTTCGTGGGGATGGTGCGGAGGAGCAAGCTCAACGAAGAAACCACCGCAAACGACCAGGTCAACAGGATGAACCAGCACGACACGCTGCCGGCGACCTTCGAGTTCGCGCTGAAGCTGCTGGAGGGAGCCAGGGGAAGCGGGGAGGTGGAGATCGCGGACGTGAACTCGGTGGTTGCTGCCGCCCACGCCAAGGACATGGCAGTGAAAAGGTCCCTCATCAACCTTCACCGGCTCAGGTGAGTTAGTTGTTGAATTGCGAGGAGCGAACGACGACAAATTTGAACACTAAACTAACTCGTCGCTTCGCTCGCCGCTCGCCGCAGGTTCGGGGGAGCGATGGCAGCCGACGGCAAGGTCGCCAGTGTCTCCGAGGGAGCCCCCCTGCACCAGAGCGAGGCCATGCGGCAGGTCAAGGAGGCCAACAAAGTCGATAATCAGATGTGGATTGGCGGGGTTGGAGTGTTGTCTATAGGTTTCTTGCTGTACGGCGCTCACGGAGTTTCCCTAACGACATAAAAATCCACTCCATTCTCTTAACTAATTCAAAAATCGTATTCTTTACTCTATAATTCAAATTTACACCAAACTCGCAAGAACCATCTGATCCTGCAGCGCCCTGCTCGAAAACTTTCGTTCGCTGTTTCCGGAGTACTTTGACAAGCCTGCGACGAGCGTAGCGAGTCGCAAGAAGATTGGCGTTAATGAGTTAGAATTAGTAATTATCGTATTCGCAACTCGTCGCTTCGCTCCTCGCGGCTTCTCACCTCCCTCCCCCCCTCCTCCCCCCCCCACCCTCCTCCTCCCGCAACTCCCTCTCCCGGACCTTCTTGTTGTAGAACCTGGTGAGCGCGGTCGAGTCCATCAAGATGGCCAGCACGCAAGAGAAGAGGCCGACGTAGCCGAAGGGCAGGACGTACTGTTCTTTCGTCGTTTCGATTCCTAAAATGCCAAACAGGTACAGGGCGCAGAAGGCGGTCAGGCTGAAGAGCCCGATCTGGGCCCTGTGGCGCTTTCGGAGGTCGAGGGTCGCTATGCTCTCGAAAGTGAACGCCTTCACGTCCTGTGACGAGCGTAGCGAGTCGCACGAAGATTGGCGATAACGAGTTAGAAACGAGAAGCGACGAAATCGGCATCGAAACTGACGCTGCTCCTCGCAGTTTCTCACCTGAATGTGGCGAGGGGCGCTTTTGCTGATCAGCGTCTGGAGGTTGAAGAGGACCAAGTAGACCGACAGGAGGACGGCCGCGTTCGTGGACGAAGAGCAAACTTCCCAATCGAACTTCTCCTCCTCCTCGTCGTCCGGTGCAACCTTTGTGGGAACAATCGGGTGTTGAGACAGGCACGACAAGCATTCAAAAAGAAGGAACATGATGGGAAGCATGATTTCGCTGGATCTTACTAAAACAGTCTGGCAGAGGTACTCCGAGACCTCTTCTTTCGTCAGCTTTCCAAGTCGTTCTCTGACCTTCAATAGCTGTTTGAATACGACTCCCTCTATGACCAGTCTCACAAACGAAATCGAAAGGTAGTAAAACGACTGCGTGTCCTGCGAATCGCCCAGGGTTAGGGAAGTCTTACGAATCGGCTGTCCTCGTACCATTTTAACCACATAACCGAACGACGTGCTGAGCTCGACTACAACGGCAAATGTGAAGAAGTGAAAGTAGAGGAATGTCATATACTTGGGGTTGGTCTCCTTGGGCTTCATCAGGATCGACATGACGAACAGGAGGAAGCAGATCGGCATGACCACGTTGCCGATTCCAATGACGAACCTCATCCCCGCCTCATCAACGTCGTCCTTGCACGCCATAACACCGTTATCCTGCGACGAGCGTAGCGAGTCGCAAGAAGATTGGCTTTAATGAATTATAATTACGTAGCGGTGGTAGTGGCGTCGATATCAAGACTGAGGCTACTAGCGCAGATGAATTACGACCGTAATTGTAATATTCGCAGCTCGTTGCTTCGCTCCTCGCCGTCCCTCACCTTCTCCTCGTCCTCGCAGCGCCAGCTGAAAACGGCATATGCGACATACATCATCGCCACTGCCGACGTTATCACGTAGATCACAATGATGTATATCCACGAGCACTCGGAGACGAAAGTTTGAACGACGGGAAGGTGCCTAGTGAAGACCTGGCTGTCGTAAATGTCTTGGTGCTTTTGCGACTGCGACGAGCGTAGCGAGTCGCATGAGGAATGATACTAACGAGTTAGAATTGCGTTGCGGTGATATTGGCGTCAATATCTAGATTGGAGCTACTAGCGCAGTCGAATAACAAACGGAATTAACGCATTCCTAGCTCGTCGCTTCGCTCCTCGCAGTTCCTAACCTCTCCCTTTTGCATTCGCTCTTTCCTGACGGCCTTCTTCACAGTGGACCACTCGCTGAAAAGGCTAACGAACGCCGACCCCACGCCAATGTACCCCAGGGTTTCTACCAGCATCTTCCTCTTCTCCCCCTCCGAAGAAGTCGGAAGCTTGTCGGTCAAGGAGAACAAGAAAGTGGCGCACACCCCACACAGGATCATGAGGCACCCCTGAACTCGTCTGCGCCACCCGATCTTGAGGGTCGCCAGATGCTTAATGGTAATGTTGACTCTGCAACGACGAGCGTAGCGTGGAGCGAAGCGACGAGTTAGTTGAGAATGTTCTTAATGCGAGGAGCGCGTAATCGTCATATTCCCAGCTCGTCGCTTCGCTCCTTGCTGCACTTCGTCCTCGCAGCTTCTCACCTGTCGCTGAACTCACTGATGACGGACGCACGAATGATGCTGTGCGCCCACCACATGAGTAAGAACACTCCGATCCAGCTGGTGGCGCTCGCAGCCCCCTTGCAGCGCTCGATCTCAGCCGAGATGTCATTGTTGGTGTCGCTGTTGGAAACCTCAAGGACACACTTGGTCACCCTGAAGGTGACAAAAACCACTGAAGCGGCAGTTTGCAGCCCTCCGTAAAGGATTGTGTTGATGAGAAACGTGTTCAAATCATAGCTTGAAAACCTATGGAGCTGCGAACGGATTTTCAAGGCAAGGTGGAAACCTAACGTCTCTCCAACCACGCGGAGGGGATACTTCAAATACACCGACCACACGCTGAGGGTCTCGCTGTCCTTGTTCTTCAGGGAGTCGATGAACATCGCTCCCTCTCCGACCCAGCAGAAAGTGAAGAAATGAAACCTCATCCACCAAAGGAACTTGGGGTCTTTCCGTCGAGGATACACGAACAGGTTGCCGATGTAAAATATGAGTATGATCGGCAAAATGAGGTTCGAAATCGTTCGCATCAGCTCGTGATCTTTAGATTCGACCACGCTATAGTTCGTGAGAGCCACAGCGACCGACAGGCTCGAGTTAACCGTCGTGCAGGCCACTGCCAAAACCACCCACATCTGCAGCGAGCGTAGCGAGTCGCACGAAGTTTAGTGTTGCGTAATTAGCCGAGTTAGAATTGCGAGGCGGTGACAGTGGCGTGCGCCGCTTCGCTCCTCGCAGTTCCTCACCTTCGAAGTCACCAGGTCCTCCTCAGCGTCTTCCTCCTCCCTCTGTTTCTCCTCGGCAGTTTGCTCTGCAGTTTTATCCTCGACAGTTTTCAGACCCACTTGTTGGGTTCTCCGTTTTTTGGGCTTGGACGACCTTGAATGTAAAATATCGTCCTTAAACCCCAAAGAATTCACGTGCTTCCACTCCCTCATAATGACGACACCCTGCCACAAACTCGTCACCACAAGCGAAAGGAAGCCGACGGCGCTGACGACCAGCGCGATCACCTTTTCGGTGTCGTTATCGTCGTCTTCGCCAGCTTCGTTCTTCGTTGTGCCGCCGAACTGGCCGAAATTACCCTCGACACCATAGTTGCCTATCAGAAACAGGGCGGATGCCGCGCACGTGCAGAGGAGGACAATCTCCAGCGCCTGCGACGAGCGCGCAAAAATATTGGCGTTAATGAGTTAGAATTACCTAACAGTCTTGCTCAAATATCTCGTCGTTTCGCTCCTCGCAGTTGCTCACCTGCGTGAAGCTCAGGTTCATCTCGATCAGCTGCTTCGCGGGCAGGATGTGCCGCCTCAAGACCTTATACGGGACCACAGCGGCCGAGATCTGGAAGAGCGTGTAAAGGGAAACGATGAACGCGAGGCCAGTGGTGCTATAGATGGACCGCCTGCAGTTCTTCCACGCCTTCTCATCGTCGGTGGGTTCTTTTGTGAAGGGTTCGTTGTTGTCTATGTGAGGGGTTTGCGAGCCGAGGTGTTGTTGTTAGAGCTTTTTCGTGACAGATTGTTCTCGTTCAACTCACCTGCGTCAAAGATCCACGGTGCGAAGTTCTGCTGCGAAGCGATGCACTGCAACGGGGCAAATGCCAGAAACATGAGTTGCGTGACGCCGATCAGGATGCCTCCCTTGAAGACGACGAAGATGAGGAAGTCGGTGAGCTGGTATTCCGGGAGCTTCTCCGCCAGCTTCCGCACTCGGACGATGAAGTACAAACACGCGAGAAAGAAGGCGCACACGCCGAAGCCTAGTAAGTTCGAGGCCAGGGTGAAGCCATAGCCAATGGTGAGGAAGAAGACTTTTTGAAGCGGAACGGAGTTAGAATTACATAGTGGTGGAGAAAAGACTCCTAGCTACGCCTCACCTGAGCCCAACATGCACACAATGTACTGGCCATACAGGTAAAGTAGGTAGCCTTTAGTATTTTTGCAAGGTTTGAGAACGAACGATAACAGCGCCGTAGTAAACACAATAGGAAAAGCAATAGGCAAGTACGTCTGAGTTATGAAGTCGCGAGTGTACTCGCACTCGAAGGGCGAATCGGGGCAGAACAAGGGGATGGAGGCGAAGTTGAAGAGGGTGCCGACGTTGCCGTCGCATGTCCAGTCGTCTGGATCTTCCTTTGTAGAGTTATTGAGACGTATGAATTCCTCAGGGCAGACTTTCCAGGTTCCGTCATGAGTGGTATTGCCGTCCAAGTAAATTTGTTTGCTCGGGTACTGTGGAATAATCGCGAAAATCAATGCGCCCACGTAGTTGAGCAGCTGGAAAAATAACATGAAACCTTGATAAAAATTACTAAGCTCAACGACGACCTTATCTTTAGAGCCGCTTACTAGAGCAGCTTCGTCGATTGCATTGGCATTGTTGGATCTAGTAGTCTCATCGGAGGGATTGGAGATTGTGGAAGAGGCGGAAATGGAAGAATCTAAGTTTTTGAGGGAAGCTTTGAATGATGATTGGGAGGCGGAAGAGACATAGCGGGTGCCGAGAGATTCGGTGCGGAAACGACTTAGGTTGGAGATGCGCTTTTCTCTGGGCTGCAGGGAGGTCCTTCTAGTAGTGCCGCCAGCGTGGTAGCCGGGTGATTTGCGCATGACGGATGGTCGTTTTTGGTAGGGGTCGTGCTTTCCTGTGGGGGGTGGGGGGGTGGCAACGTTTGCAAAGGAGGGGTGGGCGTGAGACGGTTACTTGGATTTGGGGAGGAGGGGCTATGTGAGTTACCTTCCAGGCTCAATGTATGCACTCGTTTTAATCCCAGGATGGCGGGGGCTCGAACTGTTGTTTCGCCTTCTGAAATGTCGCCTAGCAGAGCCGTGGGCTGGGACTTTTTCACTACCTCAGTCGAGTCCGGACCATCTCGGGGCGCCTGCCAGAAGCGAAAGCGCTCTGAGAACGTTTTCTGCATGGTATGGATATGTAGGTGGGGGGCAGGGGGAGCGAGGGGTAGTTGATGTTGGGGTTGGGTGGTAGGTAGGTGGAGGGCGGTAGGGGGAGGAGGGGGAGGGGCAGGGCAGTAATAGGATCTTTTGGTGGAAGACCCTGGAAGAATTAAGTGGTAAACCGTCGGCTTCGCGTACGTTCACCCCCCCCTTCGGCACCCGCCACAAACGCATCTGCACCTGCCACAAACGCACCGACTTCACCGGGTTCATCAATCGACACTATAATATGGCAACAAATGTCAACCCAAAGATGTTAGCGATGGCGCAAATGTTTCAGAGCATTATGAAACCAGCAGACGGGTCAGGTCCACAACTCGATTAAATCAAGGGAATTCTTGAGAGCCTCATTTCTGAAGTCGATACGATGAGCTCAAGAGTTGAAAGACTTGAGGCGGCATCGCAGGAACAGAACGTGATTGAGATGCGATTGGATACGATTGAGGGCCTATGTAGGAATAAGGAAGGGCTTAGTGCAGCATTGTCCGGACAGATCCACAACATTAAGACACGATTTGAGAAATCGGAGAGTGCTTTGGTGCAAAAGATGGACGGGCTCGAGAAAGGAGTTGGGGATAAGATGGCGGAAATGAAGAGGGATATGCAGTCATGTTAGGGAAATGGATGGGAAGTTAGATGAGAAGCTGAAGATGCTAGAGGAGGTTGCGGACGGATTAGGCGGAAGGATGGATGGTGTACGATGGGAAATAATTGATGCGGTTGCTCTGCTGTAAGACAGGCTGTAAGACAGGAGACTGACATTTGTGGGTAGGTCGTCCGTGGGTTTAAAGTCAAATATGCCCCCCCTATAAATTCAAAGGCAAAGTGATAGAAAACAAAACTTTATTCACGCCTGATTTTGGTGTAATAGAAGAAAAAATCAGAAAATATGAAGATAAACGCAGAAATGATATACTTGCTCGAAAAGGCCGCCCTAATTATTTTGCTATTAATCCTAAAACATGCAGTCACGGCAATTGCAATGGAGAACACAAAGGTCGCAGGTATGGCGGGAGCTACAGTAGCGGTAATGAAAGTGGTTTGACGAAACAGCTTCCACTCCTCCTCAATCAATCATCAACATACTAACACAACTACTAATTACCCCGTCGTTTCGCTCTCATTCTTTCGTTCAATTATTCTCATCATTATTATTATCATCAACATGCAACATGCAAAGTGAGTAAAAGCAATTGTAATCAATGAAAGCAGCACAACTATAAACTTCTAACACCGTTTCATTTTGCAACATCCCCTCTCCTCTTTTCTCCTCTCTTCTCCTCTCTTCTCCTCTCCCCTTTAATCTGAATTGACTATTTATCAAATACGCGTAAATAACATCAATAACCAACAGGATGTGAGTATGAAACATTCACGAATATAATTCCGTATATTTATAAACTAACACACCCTTTCGTTCACTCTCTCACCCCTCTGTTACGTCTAATTATTCAATAATCATTATAAACTACATTCAAATTCCTATAATAACAATCAACAGACAGCCGTCAAGGTGAGTTATATTGAAATAATGAGATACTATAAATATTATTCTAACACATCCTACACCTTCAATATTTGAACAGAACAAAACTAATTCACAATCTCTTCTCAGATTATTGCAGTAAGTACCACAACCTCAATCACATCCCAAATACAATCCGTCTAACACAAAAATCCCCTTCTTATACTAACCTCAAAAATATTATAAATACAGCTGGTAAGTATTAAACCTTGAATATTCAACGAACAAAACTATTTACAATATCTAACACTGTTTATATCCACAAACATCCAAACAGCCTGTTATCGTAATGATCACAAATGGTACTAAAGCAAACCCCCAACCCCATCACGAAACACTACCCCGCCCCCGCCAAAAAGAATTAAAAAAACCACAGTACAATCAAATAAGAACAATTAAACTTCTAAACAAAACGTCTTCCATTCCCCTCTTTAATCAAGCATAGCACCAAACTCCTCAATCGCGTCAGCGTACTTCCCCCACTTCACACCTCCGACGACGTATTTCACAGTGCACTTTTCTCCGGTCTCGTCTATCCCCTTGACTGAGAAAACTGTCGGTTCGAATTCACTCCTCGACAAAATGAACTCCTCCTCCATCCTCTTCAACTCCGGAACCTTCCATTTCTTAGCGTACTGGCTAATCCCGTAATTCCCCGATTTCTGATCAACGTCAACCTCCGCAATAACAAGTAATCTTTTGAAATCATAGAGTTTACGTTCTTCGCCATTGTCGCCCGTGGCGTTTTTCTGGGCCCACATGACATCATCGCGGAGGCACTTGTGCATTTCGTGGATAATGTTGTGGGGAACATTGATCATGGAGCGGGTAATGAGTAGTCCGCATTTTGAGTCGGTGGAGACGAAGGGTTTCACCTTCTCGGTTGCCGAATGAGCAACGTTGATAATTTCGGGAATGATCTTCTCGACCTCCTCGTCTGTAGTGTTGAGGACGGTGGTGAAAGCAAAAGCACCCCTGTTGTTGGGATCCTCGGTCATGTCAGGGTCGTACTTTCCCTTTTTCCCCTTGGATTTAGCGCCTGCAGATTCGACTGATTGCGATACGACCGTGCCAACGGAGACTTGGTTTATTATCGAGGTGGTAAGGAGGGAAAGGTTCTTGGATAGGAGGGGGGAACGGCCGAGGAAGGTTCGTAAGGAGTTGTAGAAGTGGTCGCCCATCTCCTCCAAGTTGAACTCGACGACGTTTGTGGTGGCTTCGGCGTTGGGGGCGGAAGGGGAGGAGGTGGAAGAAGTAGTTTTGGACTTTTTAGCGGGAGGCTGTGGGAGCGAGGAGCGAAGCGACGACGAGTTAGAGTTGTAGTTATGGCGAGAAGCGCCACTCTTCTCCACTCTTCTCTGCTCTGCTCTTCTCACGGTATCTCACCTTATCGTCTTCATCATCGGAAGAGTCGTCCTCATCCCAGCCAGCGTTCTGAGCGAGGATCATCTCCTCATCATCAGAGCTGCTGTCGTCGACCTCCTCGTCCGGCTTCAAGGGAGAACGAATCGACTCAGAGCCGTTCTCGGAGTGGGACGATTCGTAGGAAGGCGAGGACGACTTGGTCGATGGCTTCGGCATTTTATTCGTTTTTGGGGATTTGGACGCGCGGAGAGTTGGTAAATTATGGACGAGAACGGTGTTTATAGTGTTATGGGTAGGTGGGTTGTGGTCGCGGGAGGTTTAATGCGGTGTGAAGGAAGAAATCAGTGGATACTACTAGTGGATCCATCCTGGAAAACGCGATTTTGGTTTTAACCATTTTACAATCTTCTAGGTATTTAAAATTCGCAGCGCGAAAATTTGCGCGTGCTAATAAACTATTTCTCCGCCGCCAGCTGCAAGTTTTAACGCATCACAATACCGCTAGCCATCTTTGTCATTGCCGCCGTAATTGCTGCGCATCATGATCCGCTCGTCTACAGATTAAATTTTATTAACGTCTCGTACAGCCTTGCCCACCACCTCCCATTTCAACGCCCGCCTAACACGTCCCAACACAATCCACAGCGCTATGAAATACCTCCTCCTCCTCCTCCTGCCCCTCCTTGTGGCCTCCAAAAGCGCGCCCTCATCCGCCCTCCCTCCTCCTCCCACCACCATCCCCCGCTCCGGCTCCTCTACCCTGCCCTCCAACACCCTCGGGGAGTTGGCCTTCAGTGGTGCCATCGCTACCATGATCGGAGACATTGCGATGCACCCTGTGGATTGTATCAAAACGCTCCAGCAGAGTAACGAAGGTGTTGGATTAAACGTGAGTAAAAAAAACACCTCGCCACAATATAATGTATTTAAACACTAAACCGCCATCACTCCAAACAGATGCTCCAAGCCTCCTCCCGCATCCTCAAGACTCAAGGCCTCGGCGGCTTCTACAAGGGCCTCGGCACGTACGTCACCGCCGACGGCATCGCCGGAAGCATAAAATTCGCCACCTACGAAACCCTCAAAAAGGTCCTAAAAAACAACCTAAGCGACGATCCCAAGAAAGCAGAACAACAAGAACGCTGGGGTATGTTCATAGCCGCTGGCGCAGCTTTTATCGCGTCTTCGGTAGTCCTAGTCCCAGGAGAGTTGATCAAGCAGAGAATGCAAATGGGGCAGATCTCGAGTGTAGGAGAAGGCATCAAGACCATATTCAAGAATGAGGGAATTCTAGGATTCTTCAGCGGGTATGGGGGGGGTTTGCTTTAGGGATGTGCCGTATACTATGTTGGAGCTTGGACTTTATGATAACTTCAAGGTGAGATTTAATGAATCGAAAACAAAAATGTTAACAACGAACAATTCTAACAAAGATCCCTCAATTTCTTCGCAGTCCCTCTATTTGAAGTACAAGACCGAAAAATCCCCATCTTCCAACCCCTCCACAATCGAACTAACTCAATTCGACGAGATCCTCTGCGCCGCCGTAACCGGCGGCCTAACCGGTTACTTCACCAACCCCGCCGACGTCGTAAAAACCAAACTAATGACCGACACCTCTCTCTACACCGGTTTCTTCGACGCCGGTAGAAAGCAGATTAGCAGTCAAGGTATGTCGAGCCTTTTTAATGGAGGGGTGGCGAGGGTGGCGTGGTTGATGCCGTTTACGGCGATTTATTTGCCGGTTTATGAGGAGATTAAGAGGAATCTTGTTAGGATTAGGGTTAAGGGGAATACTCTTAGGGTTAGGGGCGGAGCGGCTAATGGGGCGAGAGGCATTTGCTATGTTTGAGGAGGATGATTGGAAATGGAAATAGAGTAAAACGTTTTGCTTTAGAAGTTTAATAATTGTTATTTCATTCGTGTCCCAATTCGTGTGTCCCGACCCCCCTCCTACTTGTGATCCTTGTACATTCGGCTTATCTCAGCCTTAGAGTATCCCCGACCCTTTACGCTGCTTTGGAACGCATTCCATTTCATCCCCCCCCTGAAACGTTCGTTGACGACTATGTTGGAGGAGGAGACGACGAAGATTCGGACGATGGCGGCGATGGGGGCAGCAACAGCAGCGAAAGCGATGTTAACGCATTGGCGGCTGGACTTGCCGCAACTTCAGTTTCCACGTCAACAACAGCGACGGGGACGGGGACAACAACGGGGATGGTAAAGTGCTCCTCCTGCGACAGCATGATGATGATACCAAAATATTTCAGGGGATTGCGTCCGAAGTGTCGAGCGTGTAGGAAGTAATCCTAATAATATATATTTATAATTAAAAAACACCTGTGAGACAGTAATTTCTTCTTCTTTTGTTTGGACATTGACTATTGGTCTAGTTCAATGCCACTCTTAATCCAGCGTTGTTGAAAAGTGTGCGCTACTCCCACACCACTCTCTCTATCAGCAGCAGCGAAACAACTATTTGCCGTAACATTCTATCTACAGTAGGGTCGCAAAACAAAATTACACTGAAGGGAGAAAGACACTAGTTTATGAAGCCGTGCCTGGAAAGCTCATGCGGACTTCCAAGCGCATATCAAGACCATATGTGATTCCCTCATATCGTTACAAAGGATGCTTTTACCCCACCTCCTGAATTTCAACGCTCGCTCTTCACCGTTTAAAAAAAATCCTTTAAACCATTTTTTGTTTTTTGTAGCGACCCCAACC
>BLQM01000237.1:12893-34049 GCA_012489335.1 Triparma laevis f. inornata
CCGAAACCCCCCCCGCAGAATGGGCGGAACCTACGAGCCCAAAGACAAGTACACCCGCGGCCCCCAAAGGCGGCGCCACCCGGCGCGCCCACGCCGCCTTCCGCACCGAAAAATACACGGACAGCCGCTCCCTCCTCTCCGCCCGTGACTCTAGAGTTGAAAAAGAAAGGAAAAGGAAGAGGATAGCGTGTTGCTCTGTCGGGGTGTTCATGTTGGGGGTGCTTATTGGGGTGTGCTTTTTTATTATTAAAACGACAGTTGTCGTGCCTGAGGATACATCAGAGTTTGTTATTAATGAAGTGCTTGTAGGAAGTAGTGCCTCAGGTTCTCAGGCTGCTATGACCCTCTGTTCCTATTCTCTCCCTATGACGGTTTATGGAGAGCTTCCGAGGAGTGTGTCTGTTCCGAGTTTTGTGAAGCTTTACGAGGTTGATTCGGAAATATCTCTTACTGACGATAACACTGGTGAAGGTGAGAAGCCTCTTCCACTCGATATATAATATATAAATATATATATACCTTTCCTGTCTCGCTAACCCCCTCCCAACCCCCCCCACACACCCCCACAGTTCTCTTCACTTCCACATCCCTCTCCATTGGCTTCATATCCTCGTCAACCTTCAAGGTCGACTCCCTCTTCGACTTCGAACAATCAAACGTCGACCTCCTAAGCTCCGTCCTCTCCAAACACATGAAAGGCAACGATTACTCCCTGACCCTAAAAGTCCAAGTGAAATTCGAAGCCTACGCGCTCTTTGCGAAATTGAGTACTTTCGACGTCAACGTTGAAAAAGTTATCACCAACGTGCCTCAACCGTCTAATGGAGATGAGGATGACGATAAAATATCGGATGCTGAAAAGTACTTCAACAATTACAGGGATTCGCTTACTGCGGTTTTGTCGGACGTGAGCATAACCAAACGGAGCGAAACCAGGTGAGTGTATATATCATATAAAATTTACAATACGTATTATCTCACCCTCACCCACCCTAACAGCGTTCTTCTAAAACCCACCATAGACGTCTTCTTCCCCACCAAATTCCCCGTAACGATGGAACTCCCAGAAGTCACCTTCGACGCGAAGAACAAGGACGGCGTCCCCCTCGCCCAACTATCCCTGTCGCCTCTTGACACCGGGTTCACGAAGGGAGAGGGGAAGGTTACGCTTAACGCCTACGCGGAGCCAGAGACGGACAAGGACTTTTTTTGGGACACCTCCGAAATCGCCTTCAGGGGCAACGGAGACTCGTCCGCCGGCTGCATGATCCAGGACATTATGAACGGTTTAGAGGTGACTTTCTCCAGCATCAAAGAAGATCCCGAATCGGAATCCTCCGACTCCGAAGACCCGTATGTCACTCCCGCGTCTAAGCTCGAGCGCATCAACATAAAATCCCTCAACACGATCGGCGACCAAGCCTACGACCTCATGAAAGGCGGCGTCCTCTCCCTTCAGACCATCGTCGACTTCACCCTCCCCATGCACAAGAACACCGGTTTCAAGGACGTCTTCCCTAAAAAGGGCGCGTTCACCGTCACGATTGAGGACGAAGAAACTTTGATGATGCAGGTGAGAAGCTGGGAATGCATTAATTCCGTCAGTAATTATAACTCGTTAACACCAATATTCATACGACTCGCTACGCTCGTCGCAGCCTTCGAACGGGGAGGCGCAGATCGCGCTGACGTCGATTGTGGGCAAGTACTCTGAAGAAGGGAACTACGTTACGCTGCACGTGGACAGCAATTCTGTTCTAGACCCAGTGAACGGGATGATGGATTTCGGAGGAAGTAAGTTGGACTTTGTTACTGTTGATGAGAGGTTTGAGATTTTTTTGAAGAAGGTGAGGAATGGGAATGCGTTGATTCCGTGAGCATCAAAAACATTAAAAACTAACTCCCCTCTCCCCTCTTCGGCTCGCTTCGCTTGCCGCTCGCCATAGTTCTGGAACTCCTCGGACCACACCGACGTGACTGGAAACACGGACACCACTCACCTATCAGACTTTAATACCGACTTGTTCCTCAGCGTCGAAGCAGTTAATAACAACCTGCACATAACAACTACCATCCAAGGCATTAAGGGAATGTACGACGAGTCGGTCCTGACCCTCCCCAAAGTCCTCACCGGCGAGCTCTTCTTCAATTCGAACCGTTTCGGCAGCATCACCCAAAAGGTCGACGACATCGCCGAAGGGGTTATAAGTTTTGACGACGCGCAGATCATGGCTGACGCTATTGGAGCTTATTTGGACAAGGGTTGTTACGTCCAAATGGTTGGCGAGAACGTGAACATGAATCTGACTTTCCAGCCTTCGTGGCAGGACGAGTGGGACACAAAGATCACTTCTAAACGCCGCCTCAACAGCAACTCGGCCAACGAAAATTGGAAACCAGGCACGCAGGAAAACAGCACGTACTCGTTTACCTTCCCCAGTTTCAACGCAAGCTCTGAGACGTACTTGAAAAGCCTCTCTGTGGTCGACTTCTTTACTTCCAACCCTGCCCGTCTGGAGAAAGAAGAATTCGAGCTCGGCGTCTACATGGAGGCGATGGTCGATTTGGTTTCGCTCCTCGACCCCACCAGTCTCTTCACCGACACTCTTTTCAGTAACTTCACCGTGAACGTCACAATTCCCGAAGTGGACATTCATATGTACACCGAGGAGGGGACGTCAAACGACGTGGCTAACTCTGCTGCTGGGGTGTTTACTGAGGAGATTAAGTGGAGCAGCTTGGACTCTGGGCTGCACGAAGTCCTGACGTTGCTCTCCGCCAGTAACAAGAAGAACGGGTTGATCAACTCGTTGTTGAAATTCAACGAGGACGACGAAGACATACGGTTAGAGTTCCGAGGCTACAACAAACCGGACGGCTCAAAACCTGCTCCCCTAAACCACTTCTTGGGAGACCTGACATCGAAACTCGGGGTTGTCGTTACCTTTGAAAGGGAAGCGGGGGAAGGCAGGCACGCCGAAGCCGGAAGTGCTCTCAACCTGAATCGCAAAGCTCTCGAATTCCTTCACAGTTATGGCAATGATAACGAAGAGGAAGAGGAAGTAGAACTGTCCGAGCGAAAGGTAAGAGGGGGAAGGAGCGAGTGCGAGGAGCGAATGACGACAATGAGGAACGAAGCGACGAACTTGGAACGATATTAGCCAGTGGACTCGCAACCCTCCTCAACAGCAAACTCTAATTCTCGTCGCTTCGCTCCTCGCTCGGACTTCGTCCTCGGCTAGCTTCAGCTCACCACCGATGTCTATACCGGTTCCGAACAGCTCGGACTCAAGTCGTCGCTCATCTCGAAGCCAGACCTTTTGTCTTTCGAGAACACGCTTTTTGTGTGGCCCCACCTATACGAGCTGCCCTTTGACATTTTCGTTGGCAAGAGCCAGTTGAATATGAAGTCTGGCGAGAACGAGACGGCCAGCGTGACGATCCCTGCCTTCAACTTGACCAAGGGCGGAGGAGGAGTCATTGACTGCGTGTTCAACGTCACCCACTTCGATTCGCTGAAGACCGCCGTCTCCCTCTTCTTTGACTCCGTCGTCCCTCCGACGTACCACTTTTCCGGAAAGTACAAGCCTTTGAATGGAGAAGAGAGGGACGTGCATTTAGACATATTGAAGCCCGCGTGGGAGTCATCGTTCGACGACGTCATGATGAAATACGAAGATGTGAGGAGGAAGCTCGGGGGGGAGGACATCGAAGAGATTGTCAAGATCGACGTCTTCGGAGGAGGCGAGCTTGGAGAAGGTGAGAGCGGCGAGCCGAAGACGAAGTCTGAGGAGCGAAGCGACGAGGATGTGGAGCTCGAGCGACGAGAATGTGGAGCTCGAGCGACAAGGATATAAAGCTCTCGCTCCTCGCATGTGCCGCTCTTGCTCCTCGCTATAATCAGCACTTTATACCAACCCCCCCCCTCCCCTCCTCGTTTCGCTTCGCTTGTGGCAGGCGCCACCATCCCCTGCGTCGTCCCTGAGCTCTGCGCGGACAGTTTGATCGACTCTGCCGCGAGTTCGCTCAACGTGGTCGTCACCATTTTGGCGTTGGACCTCCCGAGTTGGATGATGTGGGGCTTGGACCTTCCCGATTTCAGTATCGACATAAGGACGTTGACTTACACCAAGGTCTCGAGCGTCACTCTCTTTGGTTCAAGCGTTGACAACAGCGTCAAATCTAGTGGCCAGATAGCCTTCAACGCCAAACTGGATTTGATTGACCCCTCCACCCTCTACGACAGCTTGAAGCCTGTAATCGACCCCAACGACGACAGTGGCCTAGAACCGATTTACAGGTTCCACCCGAGCGACGACGCGAACATGTTCAGCTACATCTTCTCGGGCGTCGAGACCGTCATCAACCCCAAGGACTACATGAGGAGGCGAAAACTCAGTGGGAGTGGTGGGGAGGATGACACGTGCGAATCAACTCCCCTCACCAACGAGAAGAATTTCTTCCACCCCACAAAGTGCCAGGACTCGTGGAGGGTGGTGGAATCGTCCGCAGAAATGGTGAAGTTCGGTAAGAAGAAAAGAAGAGAGGTCCTCGCTCGCAGCTGCTAGTAGTAGCCAATTATAACTCATACGCGCGTCGCAGAATTCGACCTGATTCACCCACCTTTGCCTGTCCGCGTAGAGCTCGACAATGTGGACATTGGCGTCATCTACAATTGGGAGAAAATCTACCAGGTCACCACCAAGGAAAGTAAGTTCGCCGTCGGCGCCGCAGAATGTGAGGGGAACATCTGCCCCCCTCAGACCATCGAAATTACGCTCTTCAACACCCCCACCTTTGGAAAGTTTCACCGTCGTTTCGTCGCCTCTGGTATGGAGGCGATCGCCGACCCCGGCGCCGCCCCCAACCCGCTCGATTTCCAAGTCGTCGTCGATTTCGACACTCCGTGCAAGCAAAAATGGAACCAGCCCCTGCAGTGCTCCTTCGTCAAAGACAGCGTAGACCGACCGGTCAGGCAACGCATTATCACTAGCGTGACACTTTTCGAAGAGTCTTGGGGTGGAGCAAGGGATGGAGGATATGGCCGCCGCTCCCTCACCGGAGGATCCACCTGCGACAACCCGGACTACACCAACGCCCCGTGCTGCAACGAATGCGTCAACGACTACGAGAAGATGTTCTCCGACTTGCACATGGACTTCTCGGCCACCATTTACCAGTCGCTGGACTTCTGGAACGGGCTGGACGTGGTCTTCGAACTCGAGATCTGCAACATCCTTAACTTCGACATTTTCGTCGGAGACATTGAGGTTGAAGTTTTGTTTGACGATTTGGATGGATACGATGGCTGGTTTTTGTCAGGAGCCGAGGCTGCTGATGAAATCGAGCTCGTCTCTCTTACCAACGACTTCAGCAACTTCCAAAACCCGGACGGATGGCGCATCAAGTCAGGAAACTGCTCGGTATCCCCGCAATTCACTGCCACGATCCCTTCAAGCTCCACCACGTTAATCAACCGGTTATACGACGAAGCCTACATGAAAGGAAGATTGTGCCTCCAAACGTTGGGTAACTTCACCGTGGGTTTCGGCGCCCAGGGCAACGAAGTCTTCAAGTGGAAGCAACCGATCGTGACTCCCACCGTCAACGTTTTAGGAGCGTTAGACAACAACATCAACATCTGCTCAGGTCCACCTTCTTGCAACGTCGAGGAAGAATACGCAGCAGAATGGGACGGCGCAGGTTTTTATGAGCACGGCTGGGCGTTAACGGGCGGGGCTGAAATAACTACGGAAGGTAATTTGTTGTTAAGGGCAGACGAAATTACAGAAGTTGATTACCCTTCGGCGTGGTGGAACGGTGGAAGCATCGACGTCGTAGACGACTGGTCCGTGAACTTTACTATCGCAGAGGAAACGACGAGCGGCACAGGAACTTCAGGCGTCGGTTTCTGTTTCGTCCTCCAAAACGATGATGATGGGTTGAGTGCGAAATCAACCGTCGACGGTGGATACGGTTACGATGGAATTAGTAACTCAATCGCAGTCTGCTTCAACGTAGAAGGTAGTAACTCAGCCCACATCTTCGTAAACGGTGATACATCTGAAGAAGCCAAAGATCCTATATCAAACTCCGCGTACAGCTGGAGTTCGATATTAGATTTAGACGATGTTCCGAAGGTTAAAATTATTATTCAGTATGAGGCTGTTAGTCAGAAACTTTTGGTGAAGTACCCAGATGACAATAACGAGAACGAAGTTTTGATGGAAGTTAAAATCGATATAAAGGATAAACTAGGTGCTAGTTCAGCGACGGTAGGTTTCGTAGCCGAGGAAGTAGGCGATTTGTTTACATCGCTATGGGGAAACAGTGAATTCACAGTAAGCGATTTTAAGGTTACTACGGCTCAGATTGAGCTGGATAAAACTTTAATTGAAGGGAGTGGAAGGGTGAGGGATTTACGTTCAGGTACTATATACATAGATAGTAGGAATAGTTGTGGTGGTCCGTTGAGGACTGGAGGTCGAGTTTCGGAAGCAGACGTTCAAATTATAAGTAGGTCTGATGGTCGGAGTGTCGAATCTTTGAGCTTGACGGATTTAGCGGATGGAAGGTATAAGCTTGATTACGTTGGATGCGACGAGGATAGTTTGGGGATTTTTGAATGGTGTAGCATGTACGATGGGCGTTACGATATTATTATTGAAGGGGTGAGCGTGGGGAGTGTTAGATTGTTGACGGGAGACGACTAAGAAAAGAAAGGGAATTTTTATTATAAATACAACAGATTCTATTCATTAATACAAGTGCGTCCTGCCTATCAAGCAGTGCTTCCTCAACTCCTTCCTCACTGCCAACACCTGAGCGCCCATGGATGCAGTAGGGGAAGGGTTTGAGAGGGGAGGAGATTAAAGGGGGATGGGATAGGTCTAGTGGTAGATGTTGTGGCGGCTTCGACAACGGTGGCTGGAGTTGTTGCCACGGAGCCGGTGGGGCAAGAGCCCATGAAAGTAAACGAAAAAGAAGCCGCTAAATTTGAATCCAAGAATAAGAAGTTCAACAATGAAAGTTTGGGGGCAGCTGTGAAGGAGTGGTGTAAGGATAAAGTGGCAGCTGCTAAAGCGGCTGCCGCCTGGAAAGCTATCGCGGAAGACAATACCACTCTCCCCAAGTCCAAGATGAAAGATCTTCTCGGAGAGCTCGGAGAGAACTTCCACGGCGACGAGCTCGAAATTCAGATCGAAAAGTGCGGCGGTTTCGATCTTCAACGTGATAAGTTCGTTACGTGGTATCGTGAGTTTGTTAAAGAAGTGCTGCAGGAGAGGTCTGGGGAATGTATTGCGTTGCAAAACTTGGGGCCCATACGCGATTGGGACACGTCGGAGGTGACGAGCATGGAGAAGTTATTTGGTGTTAATGATGATGGCGCTGGAAAAGCAGCAGAAACATTTAATGACGACATCTCGCGATGGAACGTAGGCCGAGTGGAGAATATGGACCAGATGTTCCTTGGATGCAGCACGTTTGACCAAGATCTTTCGGGGTGGAATGTAGAGAATGTTCAGACCATGAATTGGATGTTCGCGAGCGCCTAAAATTTTGAACGCATGTTTATTACGGATTTAAGTGAAAAGGAAAAAGTCGGCTTGTTTGGGTTGAAGTATAACATAGCAAAAATGTATAGTGGTGGGCAAGGGGGGGGGTGGCAAGGGGAGCGGGAGAGAGTAGATAAATATTTAGGTTTTCAGTTTAAAGTTTCATTATAAAATACAACAAATTCTAGTCTACCCCCACCCACTTATCCTGCATATCCTACTACATCCTACTCCTATTATTAATGCACCTGCGTTCCGCCCATCAAGCAGAGCTTCTTCAACTCCCTCCTCACTGCCCACACCGGAGCGCAGCCCAAGATGGGGTCGCTCGTATATTCAAAGCCCAACCTACCAAAGTCCCTGGGCCCGCAGTTCCCGGCGTTGTCCGTGTCCTCCTTCCTTCCGCTCCAGCTTTTCGGCAGCTCCCATCCTGGCACGGGCCCGTCGTAAACACTCCACCTGTACGTGGCGTCCAGCCAGTTCTCCCCCGGTTCTTCCTGCTCCAGAATACTCAGCATTTCGGTCATTTTCCTGTGGTCCTGCGCCCTCAGATCCAGCTTGTAGGTCGCGTCCGGAATCCACGGATTCCACGTGTTTAAGTACCCTAACCTATGAATAACCTCCCTGCTCTCATCCGCGTCGAGCATTCTTAAAATCTGGTTGAAGTTCTCCAAGTCGTACAAACACTTGTGCATGCACACGGTCGCTTGAACCCTAGCATAATCCCTCCTCGGAAAATGATCAATTATCGTGCTCGCCTGTCTGCACGTCAAGCAGCAGCCCATCACTGCGACCTCCAGCTCTTGGAGTTTGCAGTATAGATGCAAATACGCCCTCAAGGGCTTTTTGTTCTTCAATTTCTCCTTGATCTCCTGCTCCTCCTGGAGCTTGATTTCCGAGGACGACTTAGACCCGTCCCTCGGGACCTCTTGTCCGTAGTAGTTAAACATTTTGTTGCTGCTCTCCAAGAAATCCTTGTAGTGGTTGGTCGCCTCGATCCAGGTCATGAACTCGGGAACGTCAAAGCTGTTGTTGAATTTCAACCTAACGCCAGAATCGTCGTAGAAACCTTCGTCGTCGCTACTTTCGTCGTCCTCCTCCACGACCTTTCCTTTTCCCCACTTCTCCCTCAAGCTGCCTCCCTTTCCTTTTCCCTGCATGGCGGGAATGCGCTTCTTGCTGCCCTGCCTCTTTAAGCCGGACGAGAAGGCGGCCAAGCCCATCAATTTCGCCTTATTGCTGTCGCTGACCTTTGCCAGCAAGTTCTTGGGGGCGTGCAACGTCGCGTCTATTCCTTTCCTTCTCGACTGAATCCTGTGCCCCACCGACTCACTCTGCACCCCCATCTCCTCCGCCCCCTCCCCATCCTCCTCCCCCACCTCCCCCCCACCACTGAAGCTGCCTCCCTTTTTCAAAACATCGTCGTCGAAAAATCCAGCCTTCCTCGCAGTCCTGCTCAGCGCGTCTAATGCGGGAGTGCTCTGGGTAGTGGCTTCGCTTTTCCTCTTGATGGCTCTCTCCAAGGCCAGCTGCTCCTGCGTGGCCGAAGTCAGCGACGCGCCGCCCCTCAACTTTATGCTGTCCAGCTCCCTCTTCTCCCTAATCGCCTCCTGGTTCTTCGCCTCGCGTTCCATCTTCCTGGCATCCTCCACCTCTTTCTGGTGCTCAAGCGCGTTGTACTCGTTGTACCACTGCCTGATTTCGTCCACTTCTTCCATCTTTAATTTTTCCATTAACGTGCTGAACCTCCTCTCGCTCAGCGGCTTGGCTGCCTTCCCAGCTCTCGTAGTACTGACATAATCCACTTTGAGCTTTCCCAAGTGAGGGATCTTGGTGAACCAGTTGCTGTCCAATTTAATGCTCTTTCCGTTGAAGGTCTCGTTCCTGAAGTTCTCCCAGTTGCCTTTTTGGCTTGTGTCGCCCCTTCCGCTCTTGGTCCTGCTAAATCTCTTTTCGAAGTTGTTCAATTCGGCAATTTTCCTTGCTCCCGTCCTGTGGATCTCGTTCTCCATGTCTAAAACATATCGCCCGGTGGCGTTGCCCATGATGACGCCAAAGGACGGTCCCAAGTTCTTCCTCAAGTACAAGGCCTGCCTTAAACTCAAGTTCTTGTTGACTAGCTGACTGCACTGCTGCGGGTCGCTCATCTGCGGAAGCAGCTTCTGGATCGTCTGGATCTCTTCTCCCTTTGCGGAGATTTCCATGAGCTGCTGCGCCTGGGCCGCCGTCATGTATATGTCGCTGTTGGCCGTGGCCTACGAAATGTAGAAGATTGGAGTTGATGAGTTAGTTAGAATTGAGTTGCAAAAGTGGTGCTACCTCGTCGTTCTCAGCTCGTCGCTTCGCTCCTCGCTCTCACCTTGTCAAACAACTTGGCCCTCTCCGCGTCGCTTTCGGCGTTCTCAATGTTGAAGATGAGCCGACCGATGCCAACGTCCGATCCGATCTCGTTCTCGGCCGGGGGCAGCCTGTCGGCCTTGAAGTCGATGACCAAAGTTCCGCTGTCGGGAGGGACCCAGGGCTGGCCCTTATGTCGCACCGGCGGTTTCGAGGGCTCCTTCTGCCTCGCGTAGCAATTGATCATCCAACTCACGAACTCGTCCTCCTCGATTTCGCCCGACTTGTCGATGTCAAATTCCGCGATGATCCTTTTCACTTCGTCGTCGCTGACTCGGATCGCGAGCAGCGACATTGCGATCCTCGTCTCGTTGAAGTCCACGCACTGCGAGCCGTCGGCGTCGACTATGTGAAAGATGCTCCTAAAAATGGTATCGAGCATCGTCTCCTCCTTGATGTTGGTCAAGTCCAGTGACCACATGATCTTGTCGACCGTGTCGACGTTGGGGTGAAGTCCCATGATGCCAAGTAACTCGCGTATGTCGGAGTTGCACTGGTCGGGCTCGTCGATCACTCCATCGCTCAACTCGTCGATGATCTTTTTCATAGGAGCCTTCCAGCTCTCCATGGCCAAGGCGGCAGAGGTCACTGAGGACTTCCTCCCCCCCCACCCCCCCCGTCGCCCTGCTGCAGCTCGATCGGCTGCCATCCGTGGTCGAACTTCAAATCTTTGCTGTACTTGACCGACTTGAAGTAGGCCCCCGGCCGCTCGTTGGCCATGCGCAGAAGCTCAGAGGCGACCATTCGGGAGTAGGGGAGCGTCATGTCGAGATTGTAGTTGTTGGCCGGCTCCACGGGGTCGAATAGCGAAGCGTCCTCGAACTCGCAGTCGCAATTATTGATCTGGATCAATAAATGGCCGTCCTCGCGCTTGTTGCGGCGAAGAGCCTGCATCAGGCTCTCTGCCCCGCGCCTCCCGATGTTGTTTCCGTTGAGCATCAGGATTTCGACCGTCACGTTTTTGTTGAAGGCGTTGGCGATCACCATCGCCGCAGCTGGGGACACCGAGTTGAATGACATGTCCAAGTGCGTTATCGACATATTTCGCGAAAGGACATCGCCAATCGTCTGGGATGGAACGTCTCCGAAAGCGTTGTGGGACATGCACAGGGTCTTGAGGGTGGTGTTCGACTCCAAGCACTCTGCGAGCTCCTGGGCGCTATCGCCTCGGATGCTGTTCCAACTGACATCAAGCTCTGTCAAGTACTTGTTCACCGTGAGCATCTCTCCGACGGCCTCGCCTCCAGTGAGCAGCTGCGACGGGTGGAGGGGGGAGCGAAGTGACGAGTTAGTTTAGAATGTTATTAATGCTCGCCACTAAGCTCCTCGCACGTGTGCTAGTATTGTGTATTAACGTGTTACTCCTTCGTACCTCAGGCATGACCACGTTGAGCTGCTCCTTTTCTCCCAGCAAGTTGTCCTGAAGGTCGAGTGACCTCAGCGACTTGTTCACCTTCAACGCATCCATCAAATCTCCGCACTCGAAGTCGTCGATGTCACTGTGCTCCATGACGAGGACCTTGAGGTCGCAGTGGGGGTTAACCAAATAGTTGAGGATGATCTTGGAGGCCTCGTCCATTTTGTTGTAGCTAATGTCCAAGTGCGTCAAGCTGTGCATTTGCGTGACCTTCTCGCAAAGCTCGAGTAGGCTATCGTCCGTAAGTCTGTTGTCCGCGAGCAAGAGAGTGTCGCAGTTTGGCAGCTTGTCAAGCACGGTCGTAAGCGATTTGATCACTTCGTCTCCCAGCCCCATGCTAGTCAGGTCAACTACCTTGGGTGAGGACATGGAGCGGAGCAGAACTGGCCAGGGCAAGAGCCCCTTGGCGTTGATCTCTGCGAGGTACTCGGAGCGCGGGCTTCTTCCGGCGCTTGCGAGGACTTCGCGGTCGGGGATGGACTGCGCCCTTCGAGCCACCTCCTGGTACTTGTAGAAGAAGTCCTTCCTGGCCCTGTGCCCGAAGTAGGTCTCCTTCTGCTTTCGAGAGAAATTCTCGCCATGGATCGATCCAATGGCGTTCAGCTGCCCAACGGCGCTGTGATGGAGCTCGGTGTTTTGTCTGATTTTTTCCTTGGCCGCTCCGAGATTCTCGTGATGGTTTTCGACTTCGTGTTTTCTGAGTGTTTTTCGAAGCGTGGGGGGGGGGGGTAGGGGGGGGGTTAGAATTGAGACACGCAGACGCAGCTGAAGTATTACACTTTTATTCTCACCTCGCGGGTCTCTTTACTCAGGGGACTTTGCTCCTTGAAATTTATACTGTCTCTCGCCGTTCTGCGTTTTTGTCTGACGGGTTTGGACTTAAACTCGCCATCTTCTTCTTCTTCTTTGTCGTCGTCGCCGTCATCGTCATCGTCATCGTCATCGTCCATTTGGACGATGTTGCCGTCGTTCATCGTTATCGAAACCCTCGGCTTTCGGTTGCCGCCGGGGCTGTTACTGCCGCGGGGCTGCCTTTTTGCTCTGTAACGAGCAGCGGAGGAGGGCCTAGACCCGGGACAAGATTCGTTGTCGTCCGGCATGTTATCGGAATGGACCGAGACGAGGTCGCCATCGTCGTCGCCGACGATGCCGTACGTGGAACCCTTCACGGGCGAGAACGGCAAGGAGAACTTGGGCTTTCTGTTGGGGTCCTCGTGCGCGAACGGCTGCACCTCGATAAAGGTGGAGCGCTTTCCAGTGAGGAAAACCTCGTGTTCTTGGAGTAACATTTTGCTGAGCGTACGACGAGTTCTGTCGTACTCGCGGTCGTCAATCTTTTGTTGGTTTTTGCGCGCCTCCTCTAGGGAGGCCTCGTCCGACAATTGTTTGCCATTGAAGGAGCCGTTGTCGAGGTTCCAGCTGTCGTCGTTTGTCAGACTCTCTAAGCTCTCAATTTCCGGCTCCACGTCTCCAAAAATCTTGTGCTTCCTCGGCCCCAGCAGGCCCAGGAGGCGGTTGGAGTCGTTGTACTCTATGTTTTTGGTGAAGGAGGAGGAGCGGGCGGTAGTCTTCCTGCGCATTCTATCGCTCTGGCTGCTGCTGCTGCTGGTGCACCTTCGGGGGGTGAACTCGCGAGTTCTCCGAGATCCCCTCACGGAGCCCTGTTGGTTATTTATCCAAGACTGCGATCTGTGCAGCGAGCGCTTGCGCGCTATTTTAGCTACGCTAGATTTCTGCGTGGTGGGGGGAGGAGGTTAGGTTGGGGTAGAACGAGAACAAGAAGGACGGTCGGACTCACCTCCTCCGTTAGTGGAGCCGGCTCGTCCGGATCAAATTTAACAACGCTGGGTGTCGTCTTCGGCGCATATTGTGACTCGGTGAGAGACAGCTGCGAGGCGCTTGAGAAACTTGCAGCGTCCAACATCTCAAGCGACGACTTTCTCTTGATGAGCTTCGCCTTCTTCGGCTTGGCGAGAAAGAGGGTTATTGTGCCGATGTCCTCGCTGTAGTCATCCGCTTTCTTCTCGGCAATCTCCGACTCCTGCAGGGCGGTGCGCCTGATTATGTTCGTCTGTCTCTTCTCGTGCTGAGATGTGTTTTCTTTCCTCCCGAAGAGAGGGCGCTTGCTGAGAAGCTGCTCCGGGGTTGGATGGTGGTACGGTTCCGCATTGTACGAGGACTGGCGGTGGCCGTCGTCAGTCGCGAGGACCCGGTAAGACTGGTTTTTCAGGGGGGAAGGAAACATGATCTAGTTAAGGCAGCTATTTCAGGGTAGTGTTAGGGATGATGGGGGAATGGATTTTATATGACTAAGATGGAGAAGAGTTGTATGATTTGGAGCAGGGGTGGAGTGGGTATTTAAAAAGCGGGCCAGACGATAGTGCAGTGTCGTCGAACCCTGAATCCCTTGCAATATTTGTTGACTGTCCCAGAACTGTTGAGGAGAAACAAAAGGTTTAACAGGTCCTGTTCCCATTTATCGCGCAAATTATAGTATTATTCGTCTGTGCTGCTTCTGATCTTTTTACCAGGCAGCTCCAACGGTGCCCGCCAAATTGAGGCCCCAAAACACACAATTCATCAGCATCAGATTCCGCCATCCCTGAGGTCCATTCTCCCCCCCAATTTCTTCCATTTCAGTCCTATACTCCACGCCTCTAGTTGGCTCCATTCTCCCCCCCCCAAATGGCTTCTATTTCAGTCCTATACTCTGCGCCTCTAGTCGGCTCCGCATCTACCAGCTCCCCCAATACAACCCTGCCTATCCTGAACTGGTCGCGAGAATACGACAAGGTCAAACACGCCGTCAACGACTCTCGACGAGCCATTGCCGTGTCAAGGGATGTTTGCACCGTCGATAACTTTCGGAAGACACTCACCCTGGGCACCCGCGTTCTTCACTATATAGGCCACGGGGCTTCGAATTACGTGCCGTTCGAGAATGGCAGAGGGGGAGTGCACGCAGTGCGGAACTCAAAGCTGGGAGGAATCCTCACTGCGGGAGCTGGCAGCGAGAACAACTTAAAGCTCGTTTTCCTCAACTCGTGCTTGTCGCGGTCCGCGGGGGAAGTCTTCGTCGAGAGCGGAGTGCCTCATGTTATTTGTATAGGTGATGCTACAACTCAGGAGTCGGCAGCGTCGAATTTGGAGGATGACTGTGCAGTGTCATTCTTATCTGGGTTTTATTTAGCCCTGTGCTCGGGGAAGAGCGTGAAGGATTCTTTCGAGATAGGAAAGGCCTCCGTTAGGGCGATGGACGAGATCTACTCCCAGGTTGACTACGGGTTGCAGGCTGATTTGTTCAATCTTCTCGGCTCAGGAAACCACGACGAGGTGCTTTTTGGCGATGACGTTGAAGAGGGGCGAATGATAGACGAACAGCTGAACGGCAGAGCTGCCAAAAAGGCGAAGGAGAACTTGCCCAGCAATCCGTGCCATTTCGAGGGGAGGCAGTTCGAGCTCTACGGGCTGGTGGAGAGGGTGATCAACAACCGCGTGGTGACGGTATCGGGTGGCTTTGGAATGGGAAAGTCTACGCTAGCAATATGCGCCGGGCGGTATCTATTCGACAGGGCGCACTTCAGTAGCGTGTGCTACGTCAAGGTCTCGAGTGCCATTACTCTGTGGTCGGACATCTCTGAGAAGTTGCGGTCACTGGGCTTTGGGAATAACGACGGCGGTTACTACGACGACGGTATAACCGTGGATGTGGAGTTCCTCCACCGAATAAAGGATGAGGGCATTTTGTTGGTGTTGGACGGAAGCGAGAATTTAATCGAACGCGGCGCGCTCAAGCAGTTCAGGTCGCTGCTCAAGATCATCCTGACCCACACGGCGAACCTCAAGATCATTCTCACTTCTAGCAAAGACGCAATCGGCCGGTTGATGGTCACGACAGAGTCGGTGCTCGAGATGCACCCGCTGGGGAGATTGGAGGTGGCCAAGATGCTCATGATGAGATCGCCCACTTTGAGAAGAAACTACCTGAACCGAATGAAGTTCATTGAAGAAGTGAGCAAGCACGAGGCTCTGGAATTCCTCCACGGAAACCCTTTTCGGGTGGGCCTCTTGGCGTCGCTGCTGCAGCGGCTGCCTTCTCAGAAGAGGAATTTGGACGAGGTGTTGAGGCTTTTCAAGAACCGAACATCTGGACCTAATGCTAATGCTAATGCTAATGCTAATGCTAATGTTAACACGAACGACGAAGACAGTGACAGCGATGACAGGTGATGCGCAGCGAGGAGCGAAGCGACAAGCTGGGAATACTACAATTACGATCGTAAATGAGGCTCAATGAGGAGCGAAGCGATGAGTAAAGTAAAGAATGCGTTGTCTATGAACTCTTCGCTTCGCTCCTCGCCGGGAATACGACAATTACGGTCGTATTTCAACTGCACTAGTAGCTCCAGTCTTAAAACCGTTACTTAATTCTAACTCGTTATCGCCAATCCTCGTACAACTCGCTGCACTCGTCGCAGCCTCGGCTGTGAGGGCGACGGGCCAGCATTCCGGCCCACGTTGACAAAGCAGGCTTCCGAGAGCGAGTTCATCGACAAGGAATGCCTGCATTTGGTCGACGATATCTGCAACCTGAATATCGGGGAGGACACCGACGATGAGGACGACGATCAACTGCTGGGCCTAGAGGTGCAACAAACTGCTACCGAGGGCGTTCTTAGCCCCGGCTTCCTCCTCCGCAACGCAAGCGGCAGGAGCTCTTTCAATGCCGACGTGAACGGCATGAGGAGGAGGACGAGCTCTGGGAACCGAAGCCGCGGGAGTGGCACTCGGCTGAACCTAGGCCAAGCCACGCAGGCTGCGCAACTGAGCCTGGAAACCTCGTCAGAAGAGCCTCATGACACACCATCGAGCCCGGGCTCAACCACTACCACAATCGGGATTTTGACGCCAACGATGGGTGTGAGCAATAGGACTCCAAGCTCGAGCTCCTTTATGGAATGCGAAGCGGTCAACCTCAAGGGGCGAAAGTACTTCGACATGTTTTTGGGCTCTCCTCTCATGCTAGTGTTCGTTCTGGGAACGTGGTTCTTGAAGCTCGCTCTCAACAGCTTGGTGCTGGAGAACGTCTTCCATCGGTCAATTTTCTTCGTGCATTTCTTGCTCGACATTGGCTTGCTATTGGCCGTCTATTACCTCTGGGCGATCATCCAAGGGTGAATGTAAATAAATTTTGATTTGAATTTTCAAGACTTAAATTGTTTATGTTTCTATTCGTTTAATAAGCCGTACTACCAGTATTTTTTCAAGACTAAAACTGTTTTACATTTCTATTCGTTTAATAAGCCGGCCTCTTCGACAACGCTGCCGTAACTTTCGTACTGGTACCTCTTCTCGTGTTTCTTCGTCATAGCCTGAGTCTTTTGCCTCTCCTGGTAAACCTTGTAGCTGAGCACCCCGCAACAGAGCAAGAGGCCAATGTTAAATGCGACGCCCGCCCAGCTGAAGGTTCTCTCAGCCTGAGAAGTCGCGTACTCCCAAGGCAGAGAATTGATCTCGTACAAACTGGCTCCGAGCGCCCAGCCGATTTTCTGACCCCCGACAACGCTGGCGACCGTGATATTGGTTGCCGGCGGGAACCCGTAGCCCTTGGACAACATGGAATGAGCGTAACTCGCCAAAAAGCACATGTTGGGCAACTCGTCGTCGTCCGTCTTGCCGTTGAGCTCTGCCTTATCGTACTCCTTGAGCTCGGCCCAGCTCATTTCGCAAATGGCCTCGGCCTTCTTTTTGAGCTCGCCGATGGACGCCTTGACAGGAAGTTTGGCAAACTTCCAGAGATGAAGGTAATTGGCGAAGGCGAAGAACTCGCCAAAGTTTAAGGACTGCGAGGGGAGGGGAGGCTGGTATATCCCCGCGAAGCTGCAATCTCCACCGTGGGCGAAGTTGCACCACCCGTTGCTCTCGAGCCTCAAGAGGCTGTCGGTGAGCCCGCTACACTTTTCGTAAGAGCCAGATTTCTCTCCTCCGTAGAACGTCACGGTGTAGGATGCATTGCCAGAGCTCGGCTTCCAAGATTCCAAACCGTTGCTGTTCAAGTGGATGGAGCTGCTGAACGGAGTGGTGTAGGACCCCGGGAGGCACGGGTTGTAGAACTCTCCGTGAGGAGTTTCTTCTTCTTCTTTGTTCTCTCCTCCCTGGTGCACAATCCTCGCCCCGAGTCTCTCCCTCCCTAAATTAACTCCGAAGTACAAGAAACTGTGCGCATAGACGTTCCAGTGCTTGCCCTCCCCCAACTGGAGCTTGAACAGGTTACTAAGGATGTCCTCGTGGGGCTCGTAGAACGATATTTGGGTGGATGCGCCGCCCATGTCGAGGGCGCCGTACGTTTTGTTGGGGGGGCTCGAGACCGTTCCCGAGCCATACGAGGTCTCCAGTAAGTTACCCATCAAGTAGTTCACGGCCGTCCAGCCGTAAATTGCCTCCTCCTCCCCAGAAATCACCCTGATCTGCTCCTTGGACTCGAAGCCGAAGGGGTTGTGGAAGAATTCGGGGTGCTCGTTGTTGAAGAGGGAGCGAACGGCATCGATGATGCGGTGCCTGGCCTCGGTCGGCAGGGTTCGCATGCCTCCCGTCGCCTTCAAGTAAATGGGGAAGTCCTCCCAGCTGTCCTTCTTGTCCTTGAGAACTTTCTGGGCGAAGTGGAGGAGGGGGGAGAGGTACTCTGCGAGGACTTCGGGCAGGTACTCGGGCTCGACGGAGTCAAAGGTGCTGATCCCGGGCTTCAGACGGCTCGTCCAACGGGAGTCGGTCGTCACGTCGGTCAAGGGCGGAGGAAGGATGTTGAACTTGCGCTCGAGGTGCTCGTATATGTGAAGACGGGACCCTGCGACAAGCGTAGCGAAGAGCATTAGCGTAGTGAGGAGCGAAGCGACGAGTTAGTTTAAGGTGTTCTTAATGCGAAGAGTGAGAGCGACACATCCTCGTCGCCTCGCTCCTCGCGGGGCTTCGTCCTCGCAGTGCCTCACCTCCAGAACCCGCGTCGATCATCAGAATGTGAGAGGTGGTGGGGGAAGGCAGGGGGCTGGACTTGGGAGCGCTGAGCAGGATGGGTCCGATCGGCTCAGAGTACATGTCGTAGCTCTTGACACGCTTCTCGTAGGCAGAGAATTCTTCGGGTGATTTGGGCGAAGACAAGTCATAGGCTAAAGTGTCGGCTTGGTCGTATCGAAGAGGGTGATCGGGATTGAAAGAGGAGGATGAGGTAGAGACGGCTGGTAACGGACTCGTGAGGAGCACGAGGAGCAGGAATAATTTCATTGCGGTGGCTAGGGAACTCGGAATGGAGAAGAGTAAGTCGAGATAACCCTAACGAGTAAGTCGAGATTCGACCCGGCGTCGGTCGAGGGATGATTGGGATTAATTACTAATATATACGCCTCTTGAGAGTGAGGGCTTCGAGGTCTCTGGAATTTGATGTAGAACTTGTGCTGGAGGCTTGAGCAGAAAGCAATCGGACGATAAATGAGATGTGAGGTGAGATTCAAACCATTTTCCCTCAAAATAAAAATATACAATTCCTGAAAAAACAATATGCATTCACTACCGCCCCCGCCCTCCTCTTCCAAAATCTCGGCTGCCCTCCCTGCTGCTATGATCATCAATCATCCCGCCGCCATCTCTGCTCGCGGCCCTGTCGATGACCTCATCGAACTTCTCCTTTGCCTTCGCGAGCCTTGCGTCCAGGTCCTCTTCCGTTGGGAGTTCCACATCGTCCCAGAACGATTCTGAATCGCTGTCGCCCGGCGAAAAGTCGTCGAACGAGTTGCCTCGCGAATTGCGCGAGGTCTGTCTGTATTTCTGTGACATGGTGGACGCGTCGAACAAGATATGCGACTGGGTTGTGATTTCCTCCATGAACCTTCTCCCTATGCTCTCGTCCAGCGCTAGCACCTCGATCCTCTCTAGAACGTAAGCCAGCACATTTCTGGTGTAGTGATCCCTCATCTCCTCCAACTTGGCGGTCATGGGGTGGTTCAGGGGCGGGACCGAGGTCCCTGAGACTGCCCTTGGGTCGAAGGTTGACGTGCAGTCTTCTATTGGCGAGCGGATCAGTCCCAGCCTGGCGTCGATATTTGTTCCGAGGTGGGTCTTCACGACGTTCGAAGACGCGCGTCGGGTTCCTCCTAAGCTCGTCGCCGGTCCCGCGAGGCCTCCGTTGGCCCCGTTCTTCGCGAGGTTCTCCCTCAGGCCATCCTCCAAATCCTCAGTGTTGATCAATTGGTTTCTGTCCCCTCTCTCCCCCCCGGTCCCTCCGCTGGCCATGTCGTTTGGTTCCACCATGGGGCTGGTCAAGTCTGACTCCGTCCACGCCGATGAGCTGGGGCGGGAGAGGGTAGTTATTTAGTTAGAATTGAATGGTTAATGGTTAAGGTTATAATAATGTCGCTCCCCAACACCCCCACACACCCCTCTTACCCCAAACCACTCCCATTGCCACTCCTCCAAGCCCGGTAATAGTACTTGGCCGCCTTGATGTTCTCCTTAGTCACGCCAAAGACCATGGCGATGTACGTGCCTATGCAACTCGTATTCATGGCGTAGATCATGGTCAACACGCACGACTCGTCCCAGTATATGTCTCCAGGGTCATTGTTCTGTGCGATGCTGGACCAGATGAAATACACCAGGTTCATGACGGCGAACATGACGTACAGGAAGACGAAGAAGACCTGCCTGATCATGTGCTCCTTCAGCGTGCTCATGACCGTGTGCCCCCTCTTGCTCTCCATGGCCCCCGCCTGCCTGCTCCTCTTAGCCTTGTAAGACGTTTTCTTCAGAACCTTGATGATGTACCAACTTCGGTAGATTCCAAAGAGCGCTGCCAGCCCCACCCAGCCGTACATCAGCCCAAACTGCCAGTGCCAGTCGTCAAGCCAGCACTCCAGGTCGCCGGACCTCGGCCCGTAAGCGTCAAACGCAATGGGGATGCTCGCGGAAATCACAGGGATAATAAAGCCGGCTACGTAGTACTTCCGCTGGTTCTCACGCAGCTCCGCGATGCGCTCGTTCTTAGCGATGATTTTGTACATGAGGTTCGTGAGCGCCGTGTACCAGAACAGGGTAGCGACGCCGCAGAACTGGTAGAGGAAAGATTGCAGGTGACACACATCGTGCCAAAATTCTGAAGTCTCGTACTCGTTAATTTGCCTGAAGTTGGACGCGGGTCCGATGCCCAAACTTAAATTGAAGCAGAGGGCCACCGTGGCGAAGATCAGGGGCAGGTTTTGGGGGAAGTCTCTGAATTTTTTGCGGTTGAGCTCAACCATGATGAGCAGGAAAACCAAAATGCCACTCAACCAGGTAAAACCGGTCACGGCGCCCCGGGCTAGGTCCACACAAGAGCCTTCCTTATCGGCCAGGAGGCGGGCGGGGGGGGATAAAATAATCATCGTGTGTGAAGAGCCCCCGGGGAGTCTGGGGGGGGTAGAATGCGGATGTCAAAGGGGCCCAAAGGGGACTTTTGGGATGGGCTAGGGATAGTCCGGGACGGAGGAGGGGAGGCCGAGGTTTCTCAAAAATTGGCCTTCAGATTGTAGTCGTCCCGAGTATGTAGGTGGAGTGTGCTGCGCGTTCGAGGGGAGGGATGATATGGTCTTGTTATTGTATTGGCCCATGTGGGATGATAGGCTTAATCTCCTGAGAAGCTAACAAGTGCTGATAAAAGGGTGCGGGTTTAGATTCAACAAACTTATCCTGCATATTTGTCCTATTCTTTGACGGGCTTCCATTTTTACACCCACACCGACTCTCCCCCCCCCTCTCCTA